>PVIH01005211.1:0-127431 GCA_004025045.1 Sigmodon hispidus
AAAGATCAGGTGTTCATAGGTTTTTGGGTTAATGTCTGGATCCTCAATTCTATTCCATTGGTCCACAAGTCTGTTTTTATGCCAGTACCAGGCTGTTTTTATTACTGTAGCTCTATAATATAGCTTGAAGTCAGGGATGGTGATACCTCCTGAGGTTCTTTTGTTGAGTAAAATTGTTTTGGCAATCCTGGCTTTCCTGATATTCCAAATGAAATTGAGTATTTTTCTTTCAAGGTCCAAAAAATATTGTTTTGGGATTTTGATGGGCAGTGCATTGAATCTGTAGATTGCCTTTGGTAGAATTCCCATTTTTACTATGTTGATCCTACCAATCCAGGAACATGGGAGAGCTTTCCATTTTCTGGTATCCTCTTCAATTTCTTTCTTCAGTGATTTAAAATTTTTGTCAAATAGGTCTGTTACTTCTTTGGTTATAGTTACTCCAAGGTATTTAATACTATTTGCAGCTATTATGAAGGGTAATGTTTCCCTTATTTCTTTTTCAGCCCTTTTATCTTTAGTGTATAGAAGGGCTACTGATTTCTTTGAGCTAACATTGTATCCTGCTACATTGCTGAAGGTGTTTATCAGCTGTAGAATTTCCTTGGTAGAATTTTGTTGGTCACTTACATATACAATCATATCATCTGCAAATAGAGATAGCTTCACTTCTTCTTTTCCAATTTGTATCCCCTTAATCTCTTTTCGTTCCCTTTTTGAAGTCTTAGGTTTTCTGATGGTCTCTGTGAAAGGGCCATTTCAACTCCCAAAAGGGTCATGACCCATTGGTTGAAAACTGCTAGTTTAGAATACTTAGTAAAGTGATATAATTCCAGGAAAAATATGCAGTGAACTATCTTTAGAAGTCAGGATGGATGGGGGCTGGTGAGATGGCTCAGCGGTTAAGAGCACTGTCTGCTCTTCCAGAGGACGGGGGTTCGATTCCCAGCACCCACATGGCAGCTAACAACTGTCTGTAGTTCCAGTTTCAGGCAAACACCAAGGCAAATAAATAAATAAATAAAGTTTTAAAAAAAAAAGAAGTCAGGATGGACGTTTCCACTGGGATCCAGTACAACTGAACAAAGTGTTCAAACTTCTAGGGCATCTCTGTTAGTAGTTGGGGCACAAACAACAGAAAATTTTGATAAATATCATAAATGAATTGATGAGAAATTATAGGTAGATCAAAAGACACATATTTGGTGCTCAGGGAATATGGGTATCTAGAAATTCTTAGGAGCATGCTATGTGTGTACCAGCTCTAGAATTTTCTGTTTCTGTTTTTCCATAATGTGGTTGGAAATTCAAAGCTACAGGTAGTAGGACAGGTTGTGTAAGAGTTGTTGAAGTGCCAGTGTTTAGGTTGTAGACAATAACAGAGAAATTAGTTAGAGGAGCCTGGAGTAAAGTCTGAATTTGCCTTCCCCAAAGAGTGTACCAGAAAAGGCAGAAAATTACAGTGGAAGACATTAAGATGCTCTAAAGACTGGGGATACAAACTGATCAGACATAACCACAAATGTTCTCTTGCTCTTTTTATCTTTTCACTTATCACAGCACATGGCCCATTGTTTGTTGACTATTTTTATATTTGCACAATTCTATAAAGATGCAGCCAGACTTAATGTATTTCAAAGTAAAATCTCAATGACTTTTATGTCTTCTGTTCTGAATTATTTATGACATGACTTCCTTCTTTTTGAACAGTCCGCATCTGGTCATAGAAATGACAGTATTATAACCTTCTTTCAGGAAAAATGTTAGCTCCATATTCCTTTATTTACAGACAACTTTGTGTGTGTCTGTCTCATATTTACCATTGTAGAGGGTGCTATGTGAGACAGTGAAACCCTGGGCAAGATGGCATTATTGTATTCTGGTTAGTATTAGACATAAGAAAAAGTAAAATAAATTATATAAAGGCTTATAAAATTACCCAATCAGATAAAAAAGTCCATATGAATAAATGTAGTATGGTTGAGAGTATAAGTTATGCTAATATGTGGAGAGTTAGATACAGAATACATAATTAGATCTGAAAGGATATATTTTATCTGAGAAAAAGATAGATTTGTGATTGGCAGTTAGTTGACCTACATCTAGATTGTGTTCATCTAATTGACAATTTCTGCTATTCATTTGTTCCAGGAGTTAGGACAGAGATTGATTTAGACATCAATTATTCTTCAGTGTATCATATAAGGAGTTTATCTCAGGGTCATTCCTCTTGGTCATGGTCCTGCTGTGTGGCCTTGCAGAGAGATGTTATTCTGTTCTTTGTCACCATCACAGACTCAGTCCACCTGTCTCCTGCTATCTTCTGGCCATTAATGTCATGAAATGGCTCTGACAGCATAAATAACTTTATTACTAAGCTGTAAAATAGAGCAAGAAATTATTAATATTGTATGAATTGCATCTCATTCAATGTTTCCTCTAATGTGAAGAAACCTAAGTATGAACTAGAAAATATATCCTTAAAACTGCTGAGTAGCATGTATTGAGTGAACTGCATTAGCAAGCCCCATGGCTGTTGGAAATTTTGATTGCAAGGTTGTTTTTAATAAATTCAGGTTTACGTCTGAGGCTCTCAATTTCTTTAGGAATTCAATTGACTAAGACAGGCTAACTCTCAGGAGTAGCTACAAGAAATCAGATTTGACTGTAAAGTCTAGGAAAGGCCCTGACTGATGATATGACCTTCTCACCAACATCAGGAGGCCAGCATGACCTGCTTTGTAATGAGAGGTAATTGACATGCAAAGCTTTTGAAAATTGAGGTTTATAGTAGCAAGCCCAAGCCAATGATGCTTTGTTTCATCCCAGGTATTTCAATAAGATGTTAGTTGGCATGTCCTAATGCCATGTTATGAAACCCAAGTTTAGGGAAGATATTAACCTCCTTTGCAATAAATAGAAGTTAAGCTAGAAAGGATAAAAATAAAATTCCCTCTAGATCAGTGTGATTGCTCTTTAAGAAACAGAGGAAGAAGGGCTTTGCAGAAATAACAGACTCAGCTTTGTTTGATGTGAGTTTATTTCTCCTGGGCCATTTAATAACTACATCTTAAAATGTCTTGCTCTTCCTTTTGCTTGAAGACTGAGAATTCATTTTGCCTTTTATTATAAATGATATCAAATAAAATTTTAAGGAAATTAAAGATATTGGGGTCTAGTCCTGAATTTTCCTGCCCAATGAGTTTAAGCTCTGATACCCTTCAGTGGAAGAAACACTTGACTGGCAATATTGATTTGTAAAGACCTTTCCTGAGGGCTTCCCAGGGAGGGCTCCGTTCCTGGATCATTAGCAGGAAAAAGATTGACCCTTTTCTCTCCTGCTTGAGAATGAATTCTGGAATGCAAATGAGCATAAAGTTTTAGGGATAAGTCAAAATTCTAGCCCAGTTTATAAATAATACTTTTCACCCATTACTGAGTTATTATTGGGAATACACCAATCATGAGACATTTCTAAGTACCATGACCTACAAGGAAAACACCTGTCAGCAGCTATCATAAGAAATGGCTTTGCTTAGTGAGAGTAGTACTTTGCTTTCAAAATGTGACTTTGACAATGACAAAGAAGTATCACTTGGAGGGCATATTCTTACTGGTATTTCGTTGAAGGGTTATGGCTTGGAAGTATTCTAACCTTTAATGTCCATATTGAATCTGTCAGACATTATTAATGTATCATGAATAAATTATAATACAAATGTTACTGTGATACAAATATAAAATTCTCATTTGCAGTTCCTTCCAACCACTGGGGAATTAGGCTGTAAGTTTTAGAAAGATCTGGGCTATGGTCTTGTCTGTTCATGCTTCTGTCCTTGGAGCCAAACAAAAGGAGATGTCCAAAATTTTTCATATTATTATGTATAAATATTTATATTAATGTTAAATGTGTTAAAAATTCAACTTGTAGGTACTTAAGCCAAAAGAAAGAAAGATGCTGGTGTGGTCAACAGTAGAATGAAATGTGTGTGCCTGGTTTTATGAGTGACCCAAATCCATAGGCCTTGTCTTCATCACTCAGGTGAATCATGACCATAAGTAGCTCATAGCTTTTTATCAGTGCTTTGACATCAAGCAGGTGTCACTTCCATTTTTGGTTTGGGATTTCTTTAAGCTGTTCTCAGTGAATATGTTGGTTAGCTTTTGTCAACGTATCACAAACTAGAGGCACATGAGAAAGAAGAACCTCAAGAAATTTCTTGGACTGAAGAAATGGCTCAGTTGTTAAGAGTACTGGTTGCTCTTTCAGAGGTCCTGAGTTCAATTCCCAGGAACTACATAGAACAACCACATGGTGGCTTACAACCATCTGTATTGAGATATGGTGCCCTCTTCTGGCATGCAGTCATACACAAAGGCAGAACACTGTATACATAAATAATAAATAAAGAAATCTTAAAAAAAGTCTTTCACCAGATTTTCTCATGGTCATAATTATGTGGGGTTTCCTTGATTTATTGTTGATGTAGTAAGGCCAAGGCCACTGTGAATGTTGGCATTCCTCACCAGATGGCCTGAGGTTGTATAAGAAAACAAACTGAAGTAACAGAGAGCAAGCCAGTAAGGCAGTTCCCCCATGGCCTCTGCCTTACTCTCTGACTCCAGATTCCTCCCTAGAGTTTCTGCCTTGGCCTCCCTCAATAATGGGTTGTAATCTGTAAATCAAATCAAATAAGCCCTTTCCTTCCATGTTGATTTCATTTGTGTTTTATCATAGCAATGAAAAGTAAATGGAGACAAGAAGTTCTTTTATCAATAATTTGTTTTAGAAAAAGTTTTAAAAAGAAAATTTGTAGATGTTTAATTATACTTTAAGCTTACTAATCTTTCAATGTGAAACAAGACTTTTCCTTTTGTTTGGAAAGCCACCTGATCCTGCACTTTAACTATGATTTCTTGAGGATGGGGTGTAGTTATAAAGGCATTTGCATCTAACCCTCATGGAGAACCTTTATATATGTTTAAAATTATCTCCTTAGCTGAATATAGTGGTGTTTTCTGTGATCCATTTGACAGCCTTGTTTGGTTGTCTTTGTTTAGTGTTATGATTTCCTTTTCTGGGGTTTTCCCAAAGCTTTCAGGATACATTTGGCAAGAATCAAACTTTAATTTCTGCCTCATTCACTTAAAGATTTAATGAAACTGTGTACTTAGGACAACTGGTATAATTGGCAATAAAATGTGGGAATAAGGCAATAGGGTTGAGGAGCAAACATCTCAAAGGGGTAAATGAAGTAGACAGATGCTCTGAACAGTGCCAGATAGCCACCGTGGTCACTTTGTCCTAAGCATGAACTGGAATTTGAGACTGTATGTGAGAAGCATTCACTGATCTGGTAACTTGGCTTTGATAAGTAAAGCATCCTGCCTTTGCATTTTCACTGAGTGTGGGAGGAACAGATAGGAACATATACCACAGTGTGGTGGGCTGTGATATAGACATGGGAGCAAAGGAGAAGAAGCTGAATTGTAGCTATTTCTTAGAATAGCAAAGGGTGGAAGGTTCTGGTATTAGAATAGTTCAGATCCTGAGCCACTTTCAGCTGTCCAGGATTCCAGATTATTAAGCATCAAGGAAAACACAAAGTCCTTGAAAATTGTTGTGTATTGTAAATATTTAGATCAAAATCACTCATACATACCACATACCGTTCTTAGGTTACCAAGGGCCTTATTTTCAAAAGTCTCCTAAGCACTAGGGCTCACTGGAAATTCATTGAAAGGTGAGTACCCTGTGAGAATATTTATGTGACTCTGTGAATACGTATTATTTGGAGATAATGCTACAATCCCAACATTGAAGTCATTCTAAATGTTAAACTGTGGCCAAATATTTTCCTCCACGTGATCCTCCCTATTCATATTACCTGGATAGGGTGTATTAGGATGAATGAAAAGTAACAGTAACTAAGTAGCTAGGATGGATAACCAGGATGGATGATCTCATGTGTTCTCTCTCTCTCTCTCTCTCTCTCTCTCTCTCTCTCTCTCTCTCTCTCTCTCTCTCTGTGTGTGTGTGTGTGTGTGTGTGTGTGTGTGTGTTTTTAAAGAACTACAACAACTAAACAACAGTGGAAAGTAAAAAAAAAAATTATGCAAGACCTCTCAGAATTTTAGAATAAATGTAACAGAGAACCCAACAATTCTTCTTTCTGAGAAAAGCAAGTGGCAATGACCAGACAGTGCTTGCATTTTTCATTGTTTATACTACTTTCATGTAAGGCTGTTATCCTGTCTCAAGGCATTGAGTGACCTTAGTGGTAAACGCCAAATCATTGTTTGCCCATCAAGTCAGAAAATAAAACACTGAAAAATTTCCTTAGTTGAGGAACTGGGGATGTTGAATGATTTAACCTTAAAAATAAAAATGTGGCTTCATGTTAAATATAAAAAATGTTTAAAGAAAATACTCAGTACAGGAGATTTGCACAAATTCCACTCTAGATAAAGTATTTTAGCATCCCATAGGTTCTGGCGTTCTTCTACAAGCTCTCACCATCATCACTCACTCTGACAGAGTCTAAAGGGATTTGGCCAGCACTGACTCTCCCTCACCAGCACTGTGTTTTTGTCCTGGCAGGTATGGCTCTCAGTGATAGATGTCACAAACATGCACAGCCAGCATGGGCATAAAAAGGCTGTGGTGTCTCAGAGAAGAAAAATGCAGGGAAAGTGATAAAATATGATGAACAAGCTTATTTTCTCAGAATTGCCAGTCACTTTATTCTTTAAAAATGGGAAAAGGGAATATATGTTGGGAAACATTATTAGGAAAATTAACATTTAATTGGGGTAATCTATTTGGCTGTGATTTGTGGGTGAGTTTTTAAGCAAAATAAATGCTGGTTTAATGAGCTTCCATAAACTGGGAAGAAAATATCATGACATAGTTGACAGTTTTTCCAGCATGAAAACTTTCCTTTTAGCTTGAATCACAGAGTTTGATTCTTTGGGCTTGACCAGGCACTGACAGGACTAATGTGTTGACTTAACACGATTGACTGAGTGGATTAAAGATGATTTGAAAATATACTTGGCATGTCCAAGGGTCATGCATACTAAAATTTGTTTGTAATGTTTATTTTTAGCTTTTTTTTCCTTGACTAATCTTGCTCTTTCTATGGGGTGAAAGCCTTTCTTCATTAAGTTCTAAAACTATAGAATTAATTATTGATCACTCATAAGTAACAAAATATGAAAGCCAATGCAAAGTGGTAGATGAGGTAGAAATGACAAAATGTGAAGGTCACACTTTGAGATACAGCATTAACATTTAGACTCAGACCGACAAGGCGGGGCCAACATGACAAACGAGGTTGGCTGGGCTTAAGAGATGAAGTTGCACACCTGTCCTCTGACTTGTCTGCTTCAAGCTGAGAGTTTCAGATTTTTGCCAGTTCTGCATCTACTCTGCTGCTTGTGTTTGGATCCTCCAATGACATAAATGGAATCACAAAGAGACATTTCTCTTATAGATGTGTTTTCCTTTAGTCCTACAAGTTTGAAGATATAGCTCTCATTGAAATAATCCAACTGTAATGTTAAATGAGGAATTGTATATTGGTGCTGCCATTTTCCAGTACTGGTTTTGATGTTTATTAACCTGTTTTTAGCTATATGCAGTAGTTTATTGGAGGAAGTATTCTTTTGTTGTTCTCTCTTATAATATTAAATTCTGACCCCAGTTTCTCCTCCCTCCACTCCTCACTGTCCCTTCCTTCCCATCTTCTCCCTCCCTCAGTTCCACTTTTTCTCATTCTTCATTTACCTTCAGAAAAGAGCAGGCATCCTAGGGATGTCAACCAAACACAAGAAAATGATGTACAATAATACTAGGCACGAACCCTCATATTAAGGTTGGACAAGGCAACCCAGTAGGAGGAAAAAGGTTCCAAGTACAGGCAAAAGAGTCAGAGGCTCCCTCACTCTCACTGTTAGGAGTCCCACAACAACACCAAGCTACACAACAATAAGGTATATGTAGAGGACCTAGGACAGGCTCTGTGATTGTTGCTTCAGTCTTTGTGAACCAGTATGAGCACTGCTTAGTTGATTCTGTGGGCGGCATTCTTGTAGTGTCCTTGGCTCCTTTGGCTCCTACAATCCTAAAGGAAGTATTCTTTACTGTGACCTATAATAAGTAACTTATCAAATGTGAACTTAATACATTTAAGTCTATAACAAACATTTGTGAGATGTTAATATTATATATTATTGAGTTAAGTATATTTATACAAATATTTATTTATGTATATTATTTATATGAGAAAGTTTCATTTCACAAAGCAATTTTACAGTGTTATCACTAGTAACATTGTTGAACAGGGACACATATGGTATGTAGAGCTCCTCTATCAGTATATTAACACTGTTCTGACAGTCCAATCTCATATAATTCTGTAGAAGAAATACAATGTTAATTAGCAAAAGTAACTTCCTCATCTGGTCATTTTATGAAACCAGAGTCTGGTCATGGAACCCAATATGACACCATAAGCCTGAGCCTTATATGTTTTGAGACATCTGGTTGACTCTAGGTAGTAGGGTTATAGAGTAGAATATCTCAAAGAAAAAAATTGGGAATAGCAGCATATCCAGGCCTGCAGGCTGTTGGTAGTCCTAGGCACTGCAAGGAGAGGCATCTATCATGGTGAAGAGAGGTGTTAAGAGCACTATTCACTCATCCCTTACATTCCATTATTTAACAATGTAAAAGTCTCCTTTGGTGTCTTTAGATTGACAATTTGCCATTGTTAGGTGCCTTTCTGTTGTCTTTTCTTTTTTACTTTCTTTCCTTTCTTCCTTGCTTCTCTCTTTTTCTTTTTTCTCTATCTCTTTACTTTCTTTCTTTCTCTTTTCTTTACTGGACTGTAATTGAGCTCACAAACACCTTGCCCCTAATCACAGTCAGACCAAGGGGATTGTAGCACAAAGGTGAGAGGACATCCTAGTACAGATGCTGGGCCTTGCTCATTCTTCTTGAGCAAGGACACCAAGAAACTGATGGCTAGGAGAATTAGCCCATATATATAGATCATATTAGTATCAGCCCTCTTCATGTTCCCAACAGCAATGACCAGACACAGCAGCTTCATTTTCTGGAACTTGATCATGTATTTCACCTCATCCACTTTGGCCACCAGTTTTTATTGTGTGTTAGCAGGGAAGGAAACTTTCCAGCCTTATTTAGGTCTTGGTTCAGGATCCATGTAATCTGCTTGATTAGAGAGACCCAAGGCAAAAAAGACACCATATTTCTTGGCCAGCTTTTTGACCAACTTCTTGTTCTTCTTAAGCTTTAATGTCTACATGGGGGATATCCATAGTCATAGCTTTATCACAGTGCTGGTGGTCCTCAGAACACAGATAACTTGGGGTAAGAAGTGTCCTTAAACTTGATGGCACTCCAGAGGTATTTGTACTTCTGTGGGTCACAATTCCTCAGGCTTATCTGCAATACTACCATTTCCAGAAACCTATGGCACTTGTTTTGGTTCCTGTGCAAGACTTCCAGCACTGTCTGATGTAGCGGGAAATCTGAAGCTATGCAAAAAAGCCACACCGGAGTGCTGAGCCGGGCGGAGTCGGGGGGTGGGGTGGGGTGGGAGAAACGACGAAAGAGCGCTGCGCCGGAAGACAGAAGCATAGCGTCGCTGGACGAGTGACGTGGAAGGAAGGACTGGCCAGTTGGGATTGCTCTCGCTCTGTTGCGCAGATCATTCCATGGATCGCTCTTGCTCTGCACGGTTAGGATTGCTCCAGTTCTCCACGGTTGGGACTGCTCCTGCTCGCTGCGGTGCGGATCGTTCGTGCTCTCCAAGGTCCTGCTCTCCGCTTCTCCGTCCTTCTCTTACTTTTTCTCCTTCTCCCCTGGAACAATCCCTGTTATGTAAGTAACTTTTAAATAAAAATCCTTAGCATATATTTTTTGGTGGGTTAGTACCGCAATACTGTCTAGTACAGGGTGCCATGAGACACTTCGCTGTTCATGGATGGCTACTCAAGCCACAAAAACTAGAAAAGAGCCTTTCATCTTTTCCTTTTGTGTCTTGGAGAAAATTTAATCAACTAAGTTTGAATAAATTAACTAGATTTACAGTAATCAGTTATGGACAAGAAAAATAAGAAAATATAATTTTTTGACCCAGATATGAACATTTCCATTTCAACAGCCTGACTCAAAATACAGATCAAAACAGGTGGAAACCCTCATGAGTCAAACAGCTACTCTAAAGTGGCATTGGCTGTAGATACAAATATCTTTGAGATTTTGAACCCCAGTTTTGAGCTTCTCATATTTCAAAGGACACTGACAAGCAATAAGTCTAAGAATCCAACAAATGAAAATATGATTTCTCAAATGCATGGAGATGAGGCTAGACCCATAGCTATAGCACCATGATACTTATTCAATGCAATAGACTTAGAATGCTATTGGTGCTAAGAAATGTTTCAAAATGTAACAAGTCTCTTCATAATCCTAGTTAACTGATGCTCTCCATAAGGCATGCACCCTACTGCTCATGAGGCACTGCAATACCTTGTTTGATCCTTTGCTCTGGAGCCCATATCCAACCAGCAGTTTGTAATTTTCTGCAACACTCCTTTTCCTTTTTATTAGGAAGGAGAAGCATTTCCCTTATTTCATCTTCAGAGATTTTTTTGTGTCCTTCATAACTCTTTAAAGTGATTGAAGAGTGGCTCTGTAGTGACAGCAGGAATGCAATTTGTGAGCCTTCAAAAAGATGCAGTTCAAGTAAAATTTATTTTTCTGTGTTAACAAAGTACCACATGACACCAAATATATCCTGCCCAGTTCCTCCTATCCAGAACTCTGACTGTTCCAGAAAAATATCTCTGGAAGTTTATCTTTAAAACATGGAAGAGATACTGTTTTCACTAAAAAAATAAATCTATTATCCTTTTTGTAAGAGCTAATGGGGTTATGAGAGCTATTGTTGGGAATATTGGTCCCACACTAAACATTGCATCACTGAGTCTCTGTTAAGACCCTGGTGTGAAGACTTTGGAGTTAACAGCTGAGAATTCTGACTTGGCAGAAATCATTATAGTAACCATTTTAACCATGCAGACCACCCCATACATTCATTGGAGCAAACAAGTGCTTCAATGAGCCAAGTTGTAAAAAATCTATAATCTTAGTGCTGGGTAAGCTGAAACAGGTGAATATCAAGGTCAGAGCTGTTGTGAGGCCCTGCTGGGCAGAGGTTGCTGTCTACAACTGAACTTGATGCAACATGGTGGATTCAGTCTTCCCAGTAGAAGTTCTCTCTCTCTCATATCTTACATGGAAAATGTCTCTAGTCCTGGATGCTTGTCTTATCTAAAGTATGACCTCTGATGACACAGTTCCTTGCAAAAGCTTTCCTCTGCTGTCCATATTGTAGTTAGACATTGTGCTAGGAGCTTTATGATAGGCCCATGCTTCCACATAGGGTAAGACTTGTACTAGGAGCCTTATATAATAGTTGTGCTGTTTAATGCAAATTAGATTGTGCTGTAGACACTGTCCTCAGCCTGTGCATCTGTCCGCACTCTTGAAGTTGAGCTGTAACACTGAAGCAGTGTCCTAAAAGGCTATTTTCTTCATATGTATCACCACAGGCAGGACAAGATCCCTCTTGTCACTTCTGTCCTCTCTGCCCTGTGGCCTGGTAGCCCCCAGACCACAAAAAAGGAACCCCCACAGGGCCAGTTTGGGATATACACTGAAACCCTGTAACAAGATATAATAAAACAAGAGAAGAAAAAGTATGCTCTAAAACTCTGTCCCCTTCTTTCCTCCCTCCCACTCTTCCTCCTTCCCCCGTTTCCCCCCATGATTGTGTGTGTTATGTTTATATATGCACATGTATGCATGCACTACAGAACATGCATGTGCTTCATGATATAAAGTATGGTCCTTCCATCAAAAGGAGGTTCAAGGAGATATGGAGATGTAAGGAACTCAGTTACTGGTCAGAAAGGAACTTCCGTCATGGAGGCACCAATTCTGTTTTGTTAGAAGTTAGTATCTGATCATCATCATAAAGAAATCTCTGATTTCTACTTTAAAAGTCATAGTTCAGGTTTAACTCTCTCTCCTCTGATGTTTCTTCCTAGCATCCTGCTCCCCATAGGAAGAGCAAATGATTCTTATCTTTTAAAAATAAATGGATATAATTCTTCCACATATACATTGTTGTCCCATCCCTATGCAATTAAATCCTTTGAGGTTTTTAAGAACTTGGGCTTTTCTATCTTTAACCATCACGCAACCTAATTAGGCACTGAGAAAGGAATGGCAGAGGAAGAATTATTTTTTAAACCAAGAAATGATCCAAACAGTCTCAACACTTTAGGGGGAAGAGGAGAGAGTTCTGAAAATATTCTTAAGCTTTTGGGGGTTCACTGATCTCTGCCTTCAGAGAAACTTGCATTTCCCTCAGAGGCTTCCTCAAGCCAGCCTTCCCTGGATTGTAGACAGTCTGTCATTCAACTAGCTGTCTCTGTGGAGCAGAGAAACAAGACAACCTGTTTGAGGAAGAACACAGAGCAGGAGGCTGAAGTTGGTACTAGCAGAGCACAGAAGTCTGCAGGTGTCCAGACAAACTATTGATCCTTGTTCACCATAAATATTCCACTAGATTCAGGGGGTAAAGTTATTGCTTTTTGAGAATAGTCTCATACAGGGAACACACCATGGTGAATTGGCTCTTTGAAGACAAATATTAGATGATTCCCCAGAGTGGGGAGGGATTTCTCCCTTAGGAAGCCATTACTTCCAGGTTGAGCTATCAACACACCATTCCCAGGCTTTAGTCTAATTAAAGTGTACACATCTTAGGGGGGTGTAAATAGGGATGCTGACATGCCAGCAGTTATGCTGCTGACATAAATGTTCTGAGTGCACTTGATATAAATAGTGCTGACATAGGTCTTCTCCTTGAGAACAGCTGCTGGAAGCACCTTTTAGCCAAATCCCCATTGGTTAGCTCAGAGCACAATCTAGGCTGAAAAAGGAAGCATCTTTAACCAAGAGTTAGTCCCTAGTCTGAAAGTTTTACCTACTGACTTCTGAATTATGTAATTTTCTCATATTAGTACTTCTTTTGGGGCATGGCTTCTCTTAAAGCCTTCCATTAGATGAAGATACTCATTATCTTTACACCACAGGCTTCTTTTGTAGAATTTCAAAGGTGACTAATATTTACTGAGTTTGGGGTGGAAAATGAAGCCATGATTATTATTGTGTAAATGTTATTTTATGCAGATTCACATTACTGTCATTTGAGATCTACCATGTTAACTGGCATATTAGCCACCATTGTTGGTGTGTTAGCAGATGAAGGCAATGAAATGAAAGTTGTGATCTTTATAGAAATTCACAAACTGATTCAATAGAGTACACACTTAGACAAAGGGTTTAAGACATTCTGTTCCTGTGAACAGATCATGAGCCTCCTTCATTGACCCATGTGTGACTAGAACCTGCATTTGGAGCTGCAGTATTTGCAATAAGGCTTTTCAAAAGTGACATCCACAGTATCTTTCTTTAGTGTCTCTCACTGATGATTTTGTAAGGTAGTCAACTGTCAGGAGGTACAAATAAACCTACAGATCTGGAAGTGTTAAGGGTCCCACTTTGGGCAACATAATGAAGCTTTAAGATCTCCACATGTTCTATCCTTGCCTGGAAAAAGCTCATAAGAAAGAAGAGCTGGACCCAACCCTGTCCTGATGCGGGGTCTCTTCAAAGAAGATCCAGATAGTGGTCTCTATGGCCACCAACAAGGGTCTTTTTTTGTGTGTGTACAAAAACCCAGTAGTTCCTTTCTTCTGGCATGTCTGTTGTGCTACTTTTGGGCCACTAGGAATCTATCAGGCAATTTGGGGAACAAGTCATGGGATATTAAGTGTATGACTTCACTTCTTATCTCTTTCAGAATAACACTGTAGCTGTGGAGAACAGATGGATATTATCTACAAAGTTTGAATAAATCCTGAGACAATATATAAAAGCCAAGACTAAGAGGACTATGTGCACACTCTTTCCTGCTTGTTTCCTGGGAGAGGATAGGTACATGAAGACCCTCTTCTCTAAGCAGTGGAGCAGAAAGTGGACCACTGTCTCTAGAAGTCAGGTAGATGCATTACAGATGCATGGCATGGGAGCAGAGGGAGGTGTTCTAAGAAGGTAAAAATAGCAAAAACAGGGTGGAAGGTCTAAAGAGAGGTTTTCTGTGTAGGAAAATATAAAATTACTAGAAGATGAGAGTTCTTAGAAAAATCACTCATGTAACAAATAATTGTGGGTCAATTAGTGTGCCAAATACTGTTGAGGATGCTTGGGACATAGCAGAAACCAAGCAAAGATTTCTTCCTCCTACAGCTTAAGTTTTAGCCAAGAGATACTAATATGTACATAAGCAATACAAGAAACAGACAAGTAACCTATCTGAACAAGTTTCATATGAACTACCTTTGGTTTTCAACAGGAGTTGCCTTTTGGTAGTCAAGTCTGTCCCCAGTTCCTCTAAGATTTTCCCTGAGGTTCCTCTTGCTTCTCCAGGGAAAGACTCTCCTCAACAGTAGAAAAATTTCAACTGTAATTTCTAAAAAGTCACTGTCAAAGTGAAATGATCTTGGATATTTTATTTAGTTAATATATTTGATCTCCACTAAAGCCCCACATTTAATTGAATTTTAATTATCTTCCCCAAACTGCTTCAGAGGCTCTTTTTAAAATGATATAATCAGGTATCACCAAATCAAAACACACAAGTCTTCAGTGGTAAGTTCAATGGAATACGTCTGCCAAGATGGAAATGTCACCAGTCAAAGAGAGCCATGAGCCTTCATGGTCATGACCTAAAATCCTTAGATCTCTTTGGTCATTAATAGCAGATGACACAGTACTTAACTGCAAGAAAGAAAACATGTTAGTTCTGCTTTGCTGTACTAAATAAAGTCCATGATAGTTGCTGACAGAAGAAAACCACATGGAAAATAATGACTTCAAGTGTGAAGGGTCACAGCCAGACCCTAAACTCAGCCTGGAGCAGCAGGCATATACAATTTTTATTAGTGTTAGTGGTCGTCTGTGTCTGTGCCTCTTTGGAGGGGATCTTTTAAGATCTTGACTTACCTTTTGGGAAAAAACAAAACACAAAGAGCTCATCTATAAAAACTTTGACATACTTTAAAAGAGAGTAAAGATGAGCTCTTTAGCTATTTCTCCAGCCCAATATCAAGACTCTACTAGGTACCCCCATTGTATGTGTGTGTGTGTGTGTGTGTGCGCGCGCGCGCGCGTGCACATGCACACGTGAGCAATGATCAAAGGACATGGGGCATATTAGCAAGTGATCTGCCACTAAGCTGTATCTCCAACCCCATAGATTACATTATTAACTTCTTAAAGCAAAAATTAGTAGCTCCGATCAGTAGAAGTTTCAAATGAAGCTGAACTATCCCAGTAACTCTCAATTATAAGATGGTAGAGGTGACAAGTCATAGAACTTACAGCAACATGCCTGTTACAACTGCCACTTGTGGAAGCAGCCACACTCACCATCTTTACCCTAGAGAAGATGGTTTTCTAGTTCTTATTATTTCCATTTCTAGTTTTAATAACTAATTGAATCTATTGTATACTAATAACTTTACATTTTATCCATAGTTCAATCCTTCTGAATTCAAGAAGACAGAACTATCATACTAGCCTGTCAACTAGAATCTCTCCTTTACATTATTCAAGAAATGCTGATCTATTTCTTACTATATGCCAACATTGTGCTAGGAGCTGGGGATATAAAAGGAATTAGACAAGCCTTCTTCTAGAAATTCATAGTGCCATGAGAAAAAAGGATGCGAACTTAATTCACTTATGTGTACTATCGTGAATATCAGACATATGGTCCAAAGTGAGGATTGATTACTTTTGCTTGCAGGAGAACAGAAGCTAACAAGAGCTTAAATGGAGAATGTAGTTTAGAGGCTAATAGTTTACTTGAGTTGAATAGGAGTTCCTCAGGTAGAGTGATGAGAAAGGGCTTTTTAGTTCAGGGTATACTGTATAAAAAAGACCTTAAGATTTGTGGAGTGCTTAGCTGTTCATTGGTCATGAATGTAAGGCAGATTGTAGACAAGTGGCTAATATCTGGTTTGGGCCAGATAGTAAGAAGCCATAAGAAGCCCAATAAAACATGGGGGCTGTGTGCTGTGTTCTACAGAGTTGGAAAGATCAATTTCAGCTTACAGTGGCTAAATGATGGCTCAGCAGACTCAAGAAACTAATTTTGAACTGCATTTCTACAATTCCTTATTTCTAGCTCTGGTCTTATAGCCCTTTACCCAAAGTCCTTCTCATAAGAATAAACAAATGCTTATATCTTACCTGTCATTTAATTAACCATCTTTTACCTTTATTATTAGAATTAAATAAGACTGGCAATACAAGATGTGTGCAAACTTCCTAACGAATAATCTATAAACATATGTTTTGTTTTCATTTTTACCAAGTTCTTAATAAATCTTGATGTCCAGACTTTTGGCTTGTTTGCTGCTTTAATTTTGTTACTAGGAAGTGGTGCAATATCTCCAGATGGGGCTAGCCTTAGGTAACATCCTGAGTGGCAAATCACTTTCTTCCCTAAGGGAGATAATGGAAGTAGGTAGAGCTCTTATCACTGGGCTCAGAAAAGAGAAGCTCTCCAGTCTGCCAGCTCTGTAGTAGTTCCTGTGTCTTATTAATGGGTCATCAGCAACTCAAACTACTGCAGTACTTCACACAGCAAAGTGTATAAGAGCAAGGCTGCAGGTACCTACATATTGCCTCAAGTGGAAAATGGATAGCTGAAGAACAAGCCATTACTGGATTTGGAAATGTTCTTTAGTGACTTACAACTTATTGCTCACTTTGACCCAAGAATATCACATAGACTTTCTGTACTCTGCCCCCAAATATGTAGTAATTGTGTAATTTGACCATCACTAATTCTTTTTTTTTTTTTTTTTTAAGATTTATTTATTTATTATGCATACAGTTTTACAGAAGAGGGCACCAGACCTCATCATAGATGGTTGTGAGCCACCATGTGGTTTTGCTGGGAATTGAACTCAGGTCCTCTGGAAGAACAGTCAGTGCTCTTAACCTCTGAGCCATCTCTCCAGCCCCGACCATCACTAATTCTTAATGTGTGGTTTGTGGAGTCTACTAATAGCTTTCGGAATGGCCTCAGATCTCCTGAAGTGGATGCTTATGTTGAGTAAGATGTACGTTTTACCAGTAGCTTCATATCCTTCTATCAAGATTCAAGTGGATCTCTCAACCTATGAGAATAAAATTCTTGATAAGTCTGATGAGAAATAAAGCACAAATCATCATTACATTTGCTAGAAAAATATACAGAGTAAAAATGAATGACATTGTTTTAGAGGTGATACTAAATATAAAACTTCATTTATAAAAGGTTAAAACTGAGGTTCAATAAATTGTAATGATTTGTCAAGGTCAATTATATACAGAACAATATAATTTAGATTTAATTGTATATTATCTTCCTTGGTGATTTTTCTGTCACATTTTCATTTTTAACTTTAATTTTTTTAAGTTAAAATACAATCACATCATTTCAACCTTTCCTCTTCTCCTTCCAGCTCCTCCCATGTCTCCTCTTTGTTCCCTCTCCCTTTCAAATTTATGGATTTTTAAAAAATTATTATTTTTAATAACATAATTCTTCATCGATTCTTTGGAAATTTCACACATCATGTACCTCAGTCCAACTCACCTCCAAGTCCTCTTATATCAGTCCTTCACCCCAACAGTAGAACCCCAAATTAATTAAAAACAAAACAAAACAACACCTCATTCCATCTTTTTCGACTCTCCAACACTTAATTTGACCTAGTGGCAACAGGAGACTCAGTATGCCACCTAGTATACACTTTTTTTTTTCTAATCAGTCCCATCTGCAAATTTTTGTTGTAATAAGTCATTGGTCTGGTTCAATACCTCTGGCACATGAATATTGGACCTCTACCAAAACTATTCTTGGAGATCCTATGGCTGTCTTCTGCAGGACAAGTCCCTTCACATGCTCTGGCAAGCCATAAATGCAGTAGATGTTAGGAAGTGCCAACACAAGCAGGATTAGCTGAGCTAGATGGTCTGGGCCTCAGGAGCTGCCCCCTCAGGCAAGGAGAGGAGCCAGCTCTTCTTCACCTGTTGTAGCCAGTAGGACCATCTCTCCCTAGTGAAGAAAGAGGTCTGCCTCTCCCATGAGGGGTGGGGCCAGATCTTCTGTTCCCCATCACCTTCACTTCTGTTTCTTTCCACAGCACACAAACTGTTCTTCTCTTTCTCTTCCATTTCTCCATCAAATATTTGCTCATGATAATTGCAGCTATCTACCTGGCACCACAAAGCCTGTGGATGTCTTTCACTTGTCTGGGCTTCAGCCGGCCCACATTCTTTACCATTGTTACATATACATGCATAAATACATAGATGCAATCCCATGAGTCCATATAATATTGTTAATGTGATATAACGTTAGAATAGTAATACAAAGAAGCCCCTGTGCCATAAAATGATGACTTATAATCAAAATTACAAAGGTAATAATAAAGGATGATTTTAGAGGAAACTGAACATTTTTAAATTTAGGCCAAATGTTAGGAATATCAAATCAACATAGAAGAAATGTACACTGCTACTTACCATTACTTCATGTGAAGCTAGAGCATGCAAATTATTATAATGAGAATGTGATGATTAGTTTTTATCAATTTCACACAAATTTAGGTATACTTAAAAAGAGGAATTAAAGAAATTGGCTTTTTAACAGACATGGCCACAGATTGGCCTGCAGGTATGTCTGTGAGTCATTTTTTTATTGCTAGGTGATATAGGATGTCTTAGCCCAATGAAGGTGGTGGCATCCCTAGGCTGGTGGGACTAGGCTGTATCAGAAAGGTAGCTAAACAAACCAGAGGAACCTGCCAGCAGTCAGCAACCTTCCATTGGCTTCTGCTTCAATCTCCTGACTGGAGTTTCTTCCTTGGCCTCCCTTGATGATGAACTATGCCTGTAAGCCAAATAAACGCTTTCAGGCCTGTATTTTTTTTTGGCTAGTGTTTTATCACAGCAAGACTCAGAAACTAAATGAACTTACTGATTTGTTGTTTTGCTTTTTCAAGACAGGGTTTCTCTGTGTATGTAGCCTTATCTGTTCTGAAACTTGAACTAGGCTGTTTTACTGTTCTAGAATTTGCTCTGTAGACCAGGGTAGCCCTCCAACTCATAGAGATTCACCTGCCTCTACCTTCTAAGTGCTGGAAATAAAGGTGTGTGCCTCCACCATTACCACCACCAGGCTTGAGATTGTTGATTTGAATCAGAAACATTTAGTACATCAGGCAAGTTTAAACTAAATGTAAGGTTTTTTTTTTTTTAAATAAATATTCTTTTATGGATTTTTAATTTAATTATGAATAAACTATCATTTCCTTATCCATGTATGCCCTTGTTGAAACTCCCTTCCCCCTGCTGCCCCTCCCAGTCACTCTCTCTTAAAATGATGAAACCTCAATTTGTAGTCCCTAGAACAGTTTTGTTTCTTCTTCCACAGGGCAGCTAATTTCATTATAAGCTGACTAAATAAAGATACTCCAGTTAGCCTGAGATACCCTTGCTTTGACTGCAGCAGGTGAAGAGTCTTGTTTTATATCTTTGTTTAAGCTTACCATGTTGCTCAAACCTCATCCTCTATTTTGCAGATTTACAAAAGATTCTGTAACAATTTATTTTGTTAGAGAACCAAAGTGCCCTCTGCTGTTTGTTTTCTATCATTACAGTCAAATGTTTAGTAAGAACATTTAACAGAAACACAAGCAATAAATTTGTTTCTGATAAACTATGGGTATTTGTTTTTTATTTATTTTATATATATTTATTACTTAGTGTTTTTACATCATGCACCCCATCATACCTCTCAAAATCATGTCCACTCTTAAGATCTCCCCAATTACAAAACTGCCCATTCATGTTGCTCATTTACTTACTGGAGCATAATTAAACTCCCTGTGGCCAGACCCTTGAAGAAAACAAGTCTTTCCTCACACACACTGCTGCCAGAGGCCATCAATGTGGAAGTGAGGCACTGTGTCATTTAGCTATGTTCTAGCCTTGAGTTCTTATGTACAATGACATCTCTTTTTACTTATTTATTTTTTTGAGAGTTTGAGCAGTGTGCATTTATTTTTTCCATTTCTGGAAATCAATAGTCCAAAACAAATTTCACTGTGGGAAAACCAGAGCTGAGAAGGATTGTCCTTCCTCCAGAGGTTCTCAAAAAAAAATCCACTTTCTGGTTCTTCCAATTATCCACATAATTTTTGGGTTTTTTTTTCTTTCTTTTTTTTTTTTTTTAGTGATAGTAATCCAAAGTCTACCTTTATGCTCATTTTTTTTTACACTTGAGAATGATTAACTTTATAAATAAAGTCACAGTTTCTATCTTTGTATATCCTTGTTCAAGGTCCCTTCCCCCTCCCACCCCCTCCAGTCACTCTCTCTTCTCCACATCTCTTTACCTCCTCCCTAGCAAGGGCAGGAGGTCCCAAGGTCCCCATATGCCTTAGTTCAGCATCCACTCCTGGCAGATCCAGTTTCCTCACCCCAACATCAAGACTGAGTCAGGTGTTCCTCTAGAGGGAGTGGCATCCAAGGTGCCAGTCCAAGGTGTTTCAGATCCCAAGGTGTTCAGTGGTTGTGGTTTGCAGCTTGGACATGCTTTGCTTTTTGCTTTTTTGTTTAGAGTCCACTAATGAGTGAGTATATCTCCTTCTTAATTTTCTGGGTTTGTGATACCTTCCTCAGGAGGATCTTCTCCAAATCCATCCATTTGCCTGAAAATTTTAGGATACCATTTTTTTCTTACTGCTGAGTAGTACTCCATTGTGTAGATGTACCACAGTTTGTTAATCCATTCTTCAGTTGAGAGGCATCCAGGTTGTTTCCAGGTTCTTGCTATTATGAATAATGCTGAGTTAATGCCTTTGGAGTGTGAATGTGCATCTTTAGGGTATACACCCAGAAGTGGTATTGCTGGATCTTTAAGGAGATTGATTCCCAGTTTTCTGAGAAACCACCATACTGTATTCCAGAGTGGCTGAACAAGCTTACATTCTCACCAACAATGGAGTAGTGTTCCTCTTGCTCCCCAACCTCTCCAACATAGGCTTTCATCTGTGTCTTTTATCTTAGCCAATCTGACAGGTGTAAGGTGGTATCTCAAAGTTGTTTTGATTTGTATTTCTCTGATGGCTAAAGAAGTTGAGCACTTTTTCAAGTGCCTTTCAGCCATTTGTAATTCTTCTGCTGAGAATTCCCTTTTTAGTTTTGAACTCCATTGTTTGATTGGGTTATTCAAGGTTTTGGGCTCTAGTTTGGGTTCTTTATATATTTTAGAGATCAGTCTTCTATCACTTGTAGGGTTGGTGAAAAGCTTTTCTCATTCTGTAGGCTGTCATTTTGTCGTATTGATAGTGTTCTTGGCTTTACAGAAGCTTTTTAGCTTCAGGAGATCCCACTTATTGTTGTTCTTAGTGTCTGTGCCACTGGTGTTAAATTTAGGAAGTGGTTACCTGTGCCAATTCGTTGGAGGGTATTTCCTACTTTCTTCTCTATCAAGTTCAGTGTGGCTGGGTTTATGCTGAGGTCTTTGATCCACTTGGATTTGAGTTTTGTGCAGGGTGACAGGCTTGGATTCATTTGCATTTTTCTGCACACTACCAACCAGCTATGCCAACACCATTTGTTAAAGATACTATCTTTTTTCCATTGAATATTTTGGGCCTCTTTGTTGAACATCAGTTGTCCATAGGTTTTTGGGTTAATGGAATCCTCAATTGGATTTCACTGATCCACAAGTCTATTTTTATGCCAGTACCCGGCTGTTTTTATTACTGTAGGTCTATAGCTATATAGCATCTATATGTGTATGTATATAGATGTCTATAGTTATAGCTCTATAGTATAACTTGAAGTCAGGGATGGTGATGCCTCCTGAGGTTCTTCTGTTGAGAAATTTGTTTTGGCAATCGTGGCTTTCCTGTTATTCCAAATGAAGTTGAGTATTGTTCTTTCAAGGTTCGTAAAATATTGTGTTGGAATTTTGATGGGCAGTGCATTGAACCTGTAGATTGCTTTTGGTAGAATTGCCATTTTTACTATGTTGATCCTATCTATCCAGGAGCATTGTAGATCTTTCCATTTTCTGATATCCTCTTCAGTTTCTATGGAGAAAAACCATAAATGTCATCCATCCCATAAACAAACTGAAGGAAAAAAACCCCACATGATCATATTCTTAGACACTGAAAAAACCTTTGACAAAATCCAACACTCCTTTATGA
Source organism: Sigmodon hispidus (assembly GCA_004025045.1). Lineage (NCBI taxonomy): Eukaryota > Metazoa > Chordata > Mammalia > Rodentia > Cricetidae > Sigmodon > Sigmodon hispidus. The sequence goes on from PVIH01005211.1 coordinate 22,447, forward strand.
TAAAAAGTCCTGGAGAGATGAGGAATACAAGGAAAATATCTAAATATAATAAAGGCAATTTACAAGAAGCCGATGGCCAATATCAAACTAAATGGAGAAATACTCAAAGCAATCCCACTAAAATCAGGAACTAGACAAGGATGTCCTCTCTCCCCTTATCTATTCAATATAGTTCTTGAAGTTCTAGCTAAAGCAGTAAGAGAACAAAAAGAGATTAAGGGGATACAAATTGGAAAAGAAAAAATGAAACTCTCTCTATTTGCAGATGATACGATTGTATACATAAGTGACTCACAAAATTCTAAAAGGGAACTTCTACAGCTGGTAAACACCTTCAGTGATGTAGCAGGATACAAGATTAACTCAAAGAAATCAGTAGCCCTCCTATACACTAAAGATAAAAGGGCTGGAAAGAAATAAGGGAAACAACACCCTTTGCAATAGTTGCAAATAGCATTAAATACCTTGAAGTAACTATAACCAAAGAAGTAACAGATCTGTTTGACACAAATTTTAAATCACTGAAAAAAGAAACTATGGGTATTTGTGAAAAGAGACATTATTAAAGTTCTGTGAGATATTTACATGTCTTATAATTTGATAACTAAATAAAACCCAAGTGTTTGATTTAGTGATTTTAAATCATGTATTTTATTTTAAATTTTTATAAAAGTCTATGCAAATATATTCAATTTTTAGTGTCAGTTTCATTTTATACATTGTTTTCTTCCCAGGCTAATTGATATATTTTAAAAATGAAAAAAATGTGAGTCTAATTTAAATTTCTAAAAACATAAAATTGTGAAGGGTCAATTACAATTTTTTCAATTAGTTAAATTTATTATTTTATATTATTATTATTATAATAAAAACTCTTACAATGTCATGTGGCTCACAAAACTACAAAGAATCAAGGAACAGCAGGAGTGGGAGAAATAAGTCTCCCTAGGGAATAACACTCAGCACTCCAGCTGCTTCTTCAGTGGTTAGCCCTAAAGGCACACAAGTAACACTATCCAGACTAAACAGGCTGTACTTATACATTGAAAAAAATTTTTATGTGTGTATGTATATATGCATATATTTATATATGTGTACACATATATAAATATAAGAACAATAAATAAAAAAGAGGCCATAATTTTTTTTTAAAAAAATCAGCAAGGTATTATAGAAAGGTTTAGAAGGGGGAAGGGGAAAGATAAATGACAATTATATCAGAAAAGAAATAAATTAAAAAAGATGTCATGTGACTGACATTCTGAATAACTTAGAATAGCCTTTCAGGTTACACATTTGCTCACTGTAAACACAAATTTTTAAAATCAATATTAGCTCCCTCTCTAAAGGATCCCAAGTTATTTCTGATTTATTTCATCTGCACTGTACTAGCAGCATCATGTAGAGAGTAAATAAATATCTCCTGGTCTTAAAATTTCAAACAGCTAACACTTGAAGGCCCAGGGTCACAAAAAACATTCTTTCAGGAGCTCATAAATCTAATTAATTCAGAGGCGTTCTCTCTTTCCCACTTTTTTTCATAGGGTTCTTGCATCATTGCCAAACCTTTAAGGTTTTATTCTAGCTTTTTTGTTCTTCCACAAAGACACAAATACTGGCAGTTGGCCTTTTGGCATCTGATAATATTTTCATAGTCCTAGACTGAACTTTCAGTCTGTTCCTGGAACTTCAGAGGCTGACAATAGAAACAGTGTCTATTTGTCATATTTACCCTTTGTTTTAATCCCTTTCACAAGCCGCTTGAAAGTACAGTAGGAGGCATTTAGGGACAGGGAGGAGAAAAACCAGTGTCCCCCCCTCAATTCTTTAAGTCTACTTTCATTTTATCCAGAAAAAAAAAGTGAAGCAAACATACATTAAAACTGGTAGTGACAAGGTGCCCTTGACTGCATTGCCTTTTGGAGAGCTTTGCTCTCATGATGTAGTCACTGGAGCCTCTTTCCCTGTGCCAGTTAGACTGCAGAAGTAGCCACAGTGGTTCAAGGAAAGACAGGAAGGCTTAGCAGTGCATGACAGAAACAGGAGGTGCCTTCTAGAGAGTAGGGAGCTCACACTTCACAAAACAGTAGGACTCAAAATTACCTTGATGTGTGATCCTTCCTGGGCCTTAAAATAGCACTTTCACTTTTCTTGGCGCCCAAGGGAAACAGCTTTCAGTTCCTTTCCCCTACCCTGCTGACTCTCCTCCAGGGGAAAAGGCACTGGTTGTAGAGTTTCTGGGTAATTGCTCTGGGCTTTTAATCCATCTGGATTAGAGCTCAGTTTTCTATACAGGCCTCAAGGCTATTGGCCTTTATAGCTGTAAATCTGGGTAACAGCAACTCCCCTGCAGACAGGTTGCACAATCCTGGCTACTCTAAACTGTAGTCATCATTTAAATCCTAAAGGTAATAAAAATGTTAGGTGGATAACTGATCAAAGGATAATACATTATTCTGTTTTGTTTTATTCTGATACACTTTCATGTTCTGGTTTTTATTGTGACACAACCTAGAGTCACCTGAGAAGAGGGGAAATCAGTTGAAGAATTGTCTAGATCAGACTGGCCCATGCCTTTTTCTGTGCGATTATCTTGATTGATGATTGATGTAGAAGGACATGCCCACTTTTGAGTGGTACCACTCTAGATAGCAGAGCTTGTGCCATATAAGAAAGCTGACTGCGCATAAGCTAGTGAATCAGTCAGTAAGCAACATTCCTCCATGGTTTCTGTTTCAGTTCCTGTCCTCATTTAGCTCAGTGATAGATTATCAGTTCTGTTTTTGGCTAGGTAAGTATACTCTTGGCTGCTAAGTCTCAGCACATCCACAGTGCAGATCATCTTAAATTTTCCAGTAAGCCACAAAGCTTTTTCTATAATTTGGGTAACTCATCCTGCAGTCACCTCTTCAACATTTTGTGTTCTAGACAAATTTTCATATTAGCTACTTTTCTTGTTACTAAAACAAAATATTGATAAAAGTCATCTAAGGCACAGTTTGAGGGCATGGCCCACTGTGGTATGAAAGACATTAGCAGGAACATGAGACAGTTGCTCACACTGCACAGTCAGGAAGCAGAGGGTGGTGAATGCTGCTCCTTACACCTCTTTCTCTTTTTACCCAGTCTAGGACCTCTGCAACTGGAATACAGTTGGAAGCTATTCCAACCTCAATCAACTCAATCTAGAAAGTCTCTTATAGCCATGCCCAAAGTTTGTTTTCATGGTGACTCAATTCCATCAAGTTCACAAACAATATTAACCATGACAATGATCAAGTTTGTAATGTATGATACAGACACACAGGAATGGAAATGCAGAACCAACTGAACATAAGGAAAGCTGCTATCATGAATATTAAAATCCTTTTACATGGCCTTTTAAGATTATTTTGCAAGCAAACACAATGTAAGTAAATGACAATTGTAATTGGTGAAATTCCTTAATGTCTTGAGGATCTGACATTAAATTTGACAAAAGCTCATTTTGTCTTCATGAGAAAGTAGAGATTTCAGCATTATGCAGAATACACATTATCACAGCATAACATATCTCATTAATATGAATCATTTTCATGTATTGGTTAGAAATAAATTGAAGTAATTGTGGTTGGTTTCTAGGATATAAAGGCAATGCCAGTGTGTTGTAGAATGTTTTTCCTGGGGCCCGTTTGGGCCTGGAGGTTTGGAACCTGGTTCACGGCGGCTTTTGTCTCCCAAAGAAATGCATCAGACACTTATATACTTTATACTGTTTGGCCCATGTCTTAAGCACATTGCTAGCTAGCTCTTTTATCTTAATTCAACCCATTTCTATTAATCTATCTGCCACGTGGCTCGGCCCATATCTCTTACATGTCTGTCTTCTTTTGGAGTCGGATGGAGACTGACTAACTCCACCCTTCTCCTACCTGCCTGTTCTCTGATTCTCCACCCACTTCTACAGTGCTCTACATAGGCTAAACCAGTCCTTTATTTACAGCATAAAGAGAGCATTTCCACCACATCTCCTCTTTTATGTCTAATTAAAAAGAAAGGTTTCAATTTCCATATAGCAAAATTACAACAGAACAGCTCTCAAGCAGAAATTACAGTCACAATACCCAGTCTATTTGTATTCACAAAATTAAAGAGAATATTCCATTATCTACCTTATCACTGTGAATCTAAAGTTTCATATCTAATATACCTTTTAAACCAAAAAGAACTATACCTAACTATACCTATAATTATACCTAACTATACCTATCATTATTAAACATTCAACCACATCAAAGACCACAGAAGGATATATTATTATGCAAATAAACAGGAAGTGCAAGCAACTTCAAAAGTCTAGAAAATGACAGAGATAACACCTGTCTGCCTGGACAGTCACTCAAAGTTCCTTTGTAATGTTGGAGCATCAATCTTCAGCCTATATGGCCCAAAGTCTCTGGCATACCTTTCAGTGATGCAGGAAATCTGACACAGTTGTCAGTCGCTTCTCCTTGTGTCCTGAAGAATGCCTGGCAATGTTTTCTGCAAAGCAGGAACCTAAAGGACCATTTCGGCTTGTTTTGCCAACGTTCAGAAGTCACATTCCTATGGAACCTGCATATCTAGTTTATATAGCATACTATCAAGCAGTCAATACCAGAACAGTTTCTTGTCTAGTGGCTAACTGTTGCCACAAAGTAAATTCCACATGGAGTTTCTTCAATGCCCATCATTTTCCTGAAGTATATTGGTGCTGCCAGGAGCAGACCTGTCTCACTGTCCAGAAAAGTCTAATTTCTTAAAATAATTTAAATGCCATATTCTGCATATCTTTGAAGTGTTTGAAGACTACCTACCTAATTGAAATATATCTTTGTACACCTACAAAAACCTAACTAACATGACTATAAGTTTGGTTATCATAGATGACTATTAATATGCATTTATCAATTACATATTACAATTTTAAATGAGTTACATCAGCACCATACCTTAATCAAGAGTAGAAAAATACATACAGCATAACAAAATTGACCTTAAGTTTATATTAATAAACCAAAATCCACTTATCTTTTCTAATCATTCCTATATCATATCCTCCACCCCTTTCTTTTCTTTTCTTTTCTTTTCTTTTCTTTTTTAAAGAGATTGACTATGACCATTAACCATTTGTAATGAAAACAAACATTAATAAGTAATATTTTGGGGAAATTGGACGTAGCTTTCTTTCTTTTACTACTTCCTGCTGTCAAAGGACATTGATCTCATGGGGTCTTGAAGCTGGATCACTTCAACTGGCTTCTTGGAAGCTGAGAATATTCAGGTGCCCTTGGCAAATCAAACCATATTTGGCTGGAACCAATCCACAGGTTTTGATCTTCTGTGGAGACAAAAACAGAAATTCTTTTCCCAAGTAACATATTCTTATAAACAGATTTCAAAGTCAAGATATCTTTAAAATATATATGTTTGTCCAACTTAGTAGCCTTAGCAATCATCTTTCTGCTGTTAGCTCATTGAAAGTTAAAAAATTACAAGAAAACATGATAAATATAATCCAGACTCTCTGTTTATCTGCCATCTTTATATGGCCTTTTTATCTTTATTTCCTATTTCTCTTTCTTAAAGGGCTTTCTTTACTCTTTTTTTTTTTCTTCTCTCTCTCTGAAGCCTATGTGTCTTTTACATACATTGTACCCCGTTTAGAGGTTTTGTTAGTCTAAATCTGTTTTATTGAGAATCTTTAATTATTTTCCAACCCAAAGAGCTTTTAAAATGTCAGTATCACTTTAATTGCTGACTCCGCCCCTTTTGGTGGCTTTTCAATATGGCGAAGGAGCCCGCTGCATCTCTGCTGCTGCTGGCAACCAGAGTGGATTCAGGAAATGCTGCTACCAGAAAAACCTTTTTTAACTCTGTTTCCTTTCTGTTCAGTATAAGCAGAAACCTTAAATCAATCACACTGTGCTAAGCATTCTGTGAAACATATGAGTTTAAGCTGTGTGCTGTGAATGCACCCTTTTTAAATTACCACCTGAACATCGCACCGTCTATGTACCACAAATCAATTCAAATATGCAATTCAGAAAGCTGCTTTTGGCTCTGTTTCAGTGATCTAGAATGCTCTTTAAACTTTTTAAACTTTCTTAAGTTTTATGTGGGTGTTCGCTCCACATTGGGCGCCATCTGTTGTGTTTTTCCCAGGGCCCATTTGGGCCTGGAGGTTTGGAATCTGGTCCATGGTGGCTTTTGTCTCCCAAAGAAATGCATCAGACACTTATATACTTTATACTGTTTGGCCCATGTCTTAAGCACATTACTAGCTAGCTCTTTCATCTTAATTCAACCCATTTCTATTAATCTATCTGCCACGTGGCTCGGCCCATATCTCTTACATTCTGTCTTCTTCAGGGGTCGGATGGAGACTAACTCCACCCTTCTCCTACCTGCCTGTTCTCTGATTCTCCACCCACTTCTACGGTGCTCTACATAGGCCAAACCAGTCCTTTATTTACAGCATACAAAGAGCATTTCCACCACACCAGTGTTCGAAGATATAGGTAGAAAATTTTGTTTATGTACTACCTGAAGTTGTGGAGTCTCATTTCTCGATTCCCAAGTTTCTTTTACTAAGATCAAAGTCTAGTTCTAGGCTTACTCACTGTTACTACAGTCTTTGCTTCTTAGACATTTAATTAGGGGAGGAGGCAGGCCAATAGAACACATATCTATGTATACGTGTACAAAGAATTTCATACACAGATGAAATCAGACATCATAATATTAGAACAATGTGCCTAGTTCTAAGCCACCTCCACAGTTTGTGTTGTTTTCTACCATGTACTTTTCCACAGTGAGGACCCAATGACCTCATAATATTTACTCATTTATTGAACTATCTAGTGCATTTAAAATAGGGTGAGAATGATTTTACACATGCCACTATGATAATATGTAAGTTGTTGACAGCTCTAGTCCCAAGAATAAGGGTATGCAGTTAAATGCTGTGCCTAGAAATTGCTCACTCATTTCTTTTTTCCCCTTGTTTAGTTAAATGCTGTGCCTAGAAATTGCTCACTCTTTTCTTTTTTTCCCTTGTTTTTGTTTTGAGAAAGGATTTTTCGGTATAGTCCTGGCTGTCCTGGAACTTACTCATAGACCAACCAGACTGGCCTCAAACTCACAGACATCTGCCTACCTCTGCCTCTTGAGTGCTTAGGTTAAAGGTATTCCATGCTCCACCATTGCCAGGTTAGAATTATTATTCTGATTAAGCACTGGGTAGTACTCATTTGCTTGCCAATCACATGTAGTATGAGTTTCTGGCCTGCCCGTTCTGGCCTAGCCATGCAGACCCACAGTCCTACAGAAACATACAGAAACTTGTATTAATTACATGTTACTTGGCATATGGCTCAAGCACATTGTTAGCTAGCTATTACTCTTAAACTAACACATGATTCTTATCTTGTTTAGCCATGTGGCTTAATACCTTTTCTCAGAGCAGCATTGTTGTCTTCTTTCCTCTGCATTTGCTCGTGTCTCTGTCTGACTCCACCTTCCTTCCCCTTTATTTATGCTCTGATTTCCTACCTACCTCTAAGATACCTTGCAATAGGTCAAAATAGTCCCTTTATTAGCCAATGATATTCGCAGCATACAGAAAGACATCCCACATTACTTCCCCATTTTTGTCTAAACAAAAAGGTTTTAATTTTAACATAGCAAAATTACATATAACAAAACAGCTATTAAGCAAGAATTAGTTATAATATCTATTCTATTTGTATTTAGCAAAATTAAAGAAAATATTTTATTATGTACCTTATCCTGGTAATTCTGAAGTTTCACATCTAATTTACCTTTTATTATAACAAAAAACTACAATTGTAACTAATCTTCAACAACATCAAATACCACAGAAGAATATAATATTACCTTAGTAAACAAGAAGTGCAAGCAACTTACAAAATCTAAAAATGATAGAGACAGTTGGTTATCTGAACAGTCACCCAAAGTTCTTCTGCAACATTGGGGCAATCATCTTCAGCCTACAGACCTACAGGCTTAGAGTCTTTAGCATACCTTTCAGTGAAGTAGGAAATTTGAAGGACTGCTCTGCCCATTCTGGCATAGTTCATTAGTATCTTTATCCCGTGTTCTGCAGAATGTCTGGCAGTTTTCTCTGCAAAGCAGGAACCTGAAGGCCCATCTCAGTTTGTTCTGGCAAAGTTCAGAGGTCACTTTCCTATGGGTCCTGCATATCTAGTTTATAGAGCATACCACCAGGTAGTTGGGGCAAGAATAGTTTCTAACTATTGTGACTAACTTTTGCCACAAAGAAAGTAAACTTCACATAGTTTCTTCATTGCCCATTACCTTCTTGAAGTAGATTCCTGCTGGCAGGAGCAGATATATCGTACTGTCCAGAAAAGTCTAATATTTTAAATGTTATATTCTGTAAGTCTTTGAAGTATTTTAAAATTACCTATCTAATTGAAATATATCTTTGTACATCTAAAAAAAAACCTAACCAACACAACTATAAGTTTGGTTATCATAGATGACTATCAATCTGTATTTCTTAATTATATATTACAATTTTAAAGAAATTGCATAACATACTTTAAGCAAAAGTAGAAATATACATACAGTATGACAAAATTAATCTTAAATTTGTTTCAATAAATCAAAATCCATACCAATGTAGAATATTAAATGTTTAACAGTTTTTTGAATCAAAGTAGATTCAGTAATATAACTTTATCATTTCTATATCATATTTTCCCTTTTTCCTAGAAAGAGATTGACTATGATCATTTATAATAAAACAAACATTTATAAACAATAATTTTGGAATTTGGATATAGCTTTCCATTACAACTTCCTGCTGACTGAGGGTGCTGGCAATCTTATAGGGTTCCTGTGGCTGGATCATCTTACTCAAAAGCCTTGAAGTTGATGCGGCCATCTCTTACCAACAGAGATTTTTCAGGGGGTCTTCCTTGATAAAACTTTACTTTCTTTAACCAGGAACAAATCTACAGCTTCTCATCTTCTTTGGAAATAACAAGAAAACTTCTTCTCCAGCATATCTTTTGATTTCAATTTTAAAGTTTTTTTTACAAAAACCCCCAAAAAATCCAGCAGCATTTATAATCAAATGTCTTTAGAAGCTCCTACTACTTCCTTTGCAGTCAAAAACTTTAAGACAAGACAATAACATACAGTACCCAGACATTCTTTATAATTTCTATCTTTATGTGGCTTATTATTATTATTTTTTTTACTATTTCTTTTTAAAGGACTTTTCCCTTTTCTTTTCTCTTAAGCTGACACATATTTTTAATCACACTGTAAACCATTTAGAGGTTGCTTTTTAAAAAATCTGTCTTTAATGCTATCTCTTATATCTTTCTGTTTCTGACCACACCTCTAATATGCCAAAGTGTGGCTAGGATTAAAGGCTTGGCTAGGGCAGCTGGCTGACTTCACCTGCCTCCTAGTCTAGCTTTCAAGAGAGTTCAGTTTTTTTAGCAGAGGTCACAATTATTATTTTTAGCAGAGTCACAATTACCACACTGGAAATTTTTAGAGTTCACATTGCCACCAAGTAGCCCATTGCTGCCCACTGCTCATGAACTCCATTTAGATATTTGGCAGCAGGGCCTTTTTAAGAGAGCCAAACAATTTTTGTTGCTAAGGTTGAGTCAGGAAGCCTCACTTTAAAAAGCATCAACTCTGTTAGCCTCAGGCAAACAGAGCTGACCCAGGAAAATTTTGCTAATAAGAAGCTATCTTTGACTCTATTCCATTTTTGCCCAGAAGAGCAGTATTAAATCTGTCATAAGCAGCTTATGCTTGTACTGAGTTGTAGTAACTAGTTTTGGGCCTGGACTAGTTTTAAGATTTGAACTAGTTATTTTAAATAGATTGTTTATAGCTGTTTGGTCTCAAATAATTACAAAAAGGTTTATGTTAATTATATTTTGTTTGGTCTATGGCTTAGGCATATTGCTAGGTTTAGTATTTTAATTTAACTCATTTTTAATTTGTCTTGTCACATGGCCTGTGGCTTATAAACACACACACACACACACACACACACACACACACACACACACACACACACACACAGAGTTTTGGGTGGCTGGATTGTGTTTTTTGTTGTTGTTTTGCTTTGCTTTAAACTTTGTCCTTTTCCCCTTTACCTATGCTTGGAGTACCTGCCGCTTCCAAGATGCCTTGCCATAGGCCAAAACATTTTTTTTTTTATTATTTAATGATAATTTATAGTGTACAGAAAGACATCTCAGAACACTTTTCTTTTTTGTTTGAATTAAAAAGGCTTTAATTTTAACATAGTAAAATTATATAAACAAGATAGTTATTAAACAAGAATCACAGTTATATTTAGTTTATATTTAGTAAAATTAAAGAAAATATTTTATTTATTTTATTTTTCTGATTTTAATTTTTATATTTATCTTTTATTATAGTAAATCAAAATTATATTTCTAACTAATTTTTAACTTTATTAAAGACTATAGAAGGATATAATATTATCTGAGTAAGGAAGGACATTATAAACAATTTTTTAATTTTAGAAATGACAGAGACATCTGGCTCTTTGGACAGTCATTTAATTGTTTTTTTATAATATTGGAGCATTTATTTTTAGCCTGTAGGCCTATAGTCTTTGGCATATTTTTTTTTTTCATAAAGCAGATAATTTAAAGTACTGTTTTGTCTATTTTGGCATAGTTTGTTAGTCATTTTGTGTGTGTGTATGCGTGTTTTGAAGAAAGTCTGGCAAATTTTTTTGTGTGTGTGTGAAGCAGAAACCTGAAGAACCATCTTGCTTTGTTTTGGCAAAGTTTAGAGGTTATTTTCTTTTTTATGGGTCTTGCATGGCTAGTTTATGTAACATACTATCAGGCAATCAAGGAAAGAACAGACTCTTGTTCAGGGGCTAACTTTTGTCACTTTGAAAGAAAGTAAATTTTATATGAAGTTTTTTTTATGTTCCTTAATCTTTTGAAGTCTATTGGTGTTGCCAGGAGCAGACATGTCTCACTATCTAAAAAAAAAAAAAAAAAAAAAAAAAAAAAAAAAAAAAAAAAAAAAATCTAAGTTTTTAAAATATTTTAAATGTCATGTTTTGTAGGTTTTTGAAGTATATGAAGATTATTTAATTGAAATATATCTTTGTATATCTAAAAATCTACCTAATATGACTATAAGTTTGATTTTATAGATGATTATTAATCTGTATTTCTTAATTATATATATATCATGAGTTATGTGAACATAATATCTTCAAACAAGAGCAGAAATATATAGTATAACAAAACTGACCTTAAATTTGCATTAATAAATCAAAATCTTTGTAAATGTAAAATACTTTGATATTAATAGTTGGTTTTTGGATTAAAGTAGATTTAATAATTTTTAAAAAATTATTTTTATATCTTATTTTCTTTTTTTCCCTACAAAGAGATTGACTATGACTTTTAACCATTTATAATAAAAAACAAACACTTACAAATAATTCTTTGGGACTTTGGGCATAGCTTTTTAGAAATTTTCTGTTGAGGGGTTATGACAATCTTATGAGGATTTTGAGGCTAGATAGTCTTAGTCAGCAGCCTTGAAGCTAATGTGTCCATCTCTTTTCATTAGAGATTTTTTTTTCATGGGGTCTTCCTTGATCAAACCTTATTATCTTTAACTGGGAATAAATCCACAGCCTCTCATATTCTGTGGAAATAAAAAGAAAACTTCTCTAAAGTAGCATGTTTTTTAATTTTAAAATAATTTACAAAATATACAGGTCAAATTAATTTGGCAGCATCTATAATCAAATGTCTTCTTAGCAGCTCTTATTTTTTTATAGTTAAAAATCTTAAAGTTAAGACAATAACATACAGTATTTAGATACTCTATAATTTTTATCTTTATCATGGTTTATTATTTATTTTATTTTTTAAGGACTTTATTCCTTTTTCCCTCTAACTCATGTCTTTAAAAATACACGGCAAACTATTTGGAGGGTTTAATTTTTTTTTTGATCTGCCTTTATTGTATAACTTTTATCTATTACCTTTTTTAGTTTTTGACTACACCTTTAATCTGCCAAAATATGGCTAGGATTAAAGGCTTGGCCATGGCAGTTGACTTCACCCAGCTTCCTTTATTTTTTTCTGTTTCTGATCACATCTTTAATCTGCCAAGGTGTGGTTAGGATTAAAGGCTTGGCTAAGGCAGTCAGCTGGTTCTACCCAGCTTCTAGTCTAGCTTCCTAGAGTTTAACTTTTTAGCAGAGGTACTGGCAGGAGCCACAATTACCTCTGGGGATTTTAGGCTTTATATTGCAATTATGTAGCTCATTTCTGCCTATTATTTATGTATTTTATTTAAGTAATGGGCAGTAGGGCCTCTTAAAAGAGCTATATGATTTAATTGTTAAAAGTGAATCAGGAAGCTTTTTTTTTTTTTTTTTTTTTAAAGCCATGTTTTTTTTTTTTTGTTTGTTTGTTTTTGCTTGTTTTTAGAAAACAGTGCTGACTTAAGAAAATATTGTTATGAAATTGTTTTTTGACTTTTTGTCTGTTAAACCAGTAACTTAAATCTGTTAAGTAGTTTGTATATGTATTGAGTTGTTTTGGGAAACTTTAGGAACTGGCTTTGTTGCAGCTTAAGCTGCACTTTGAAAGTTTGACATTTTGCAGTTTAAGCTGGTGTCTTTGTATTATAGCTCACTTGAGAGACACAATTAGTTGTTTTTGAACTTTGTTTTTTTTTTTAAAGCTCCTTTAGGCTTTATGTGGGTGTATGAGCACCACACTGGAATGCCATTTGTAGTAATTAGTTTTTGGCCTGGACTAGCTTTAAGATCTGGACTAATTTTAAAGACTGTTCACAGCTGTTTGGTCTCAAATAATTACACAAAGGCTTATATTAATTATATGCTCTACTTTCAGTTAAAAATAATAAAATACACACACATCTAAAACTACAGTGAAACCATTGAAAGCAAAACAAGAAAGGCTAAATATAAGGAGATGAGGAAGTACTGAATATAAGTAGTGACACAAATTATACATGATATAAGGCTAATAGTTCCTCTAGTTCTATAGACTTTGCTTTGGGTGGTAAGTCCACAAAATATATGTAATACTAAAGGTGTGAAATATAATATGAAGTTCCATAGCCTCAATTTTAAATGCTATTTCTATGTAGGTTCATAAAGTTGTATAGACTGTTTACTTTGGGTATGTGATATTTTTATGTACATGCAAGTATTTTATAATAAAGTCTATAGTATAGTATTTTTTTTTTAAAGACAACTATAGTCTACTGTTTCTGCCTTGGGGGTGAATATGCACTAAAAGGTACCTTGATCCTACAGAAGGCCAAAGGGGAAATAGGATCAATACTATTTACACTATGGCAATTCATATACAGGTTTAAACTGAAATTTAAAAATCTTAGGTTAATTCTTTTTTCAGAACTGATTCTAAAATAGGGATATAGTTTGTTTTGTGAGGCCCCAGGTTTGATGCCACCCCTAAAAAGTAAGAAAAAAAATCTAATGACTACAGTGGCAATCTTATGTTTATCATAATAGATGTACCTTCTTGACCTTTTTGTTTCTTTCTAGCAGATATTAGCATTTTAAAACTTAATTTTGCAAGAAATGTTTCATAAAATAGAGCCATTTTTTTCCCAACTGTTTCTGGTTAGTTTCATAATCTCAAGGATAAACATAGAGAATAGTTGATCAAATAGGATTGTGGACTCAACTAGCACAGCCCATTTTTTAAAAATGCAATTCAAGTATGTCATCAGATTTTAAACTTTATGTGATTATGAGAAGCCAATTACTTGTCTCTTGAAAGGTTAACATTCCAGTCAAGAGAATTGCCTCGAGCACTGCACAACTTTCATTGTGGACAGTTTTAAAGATTTTAGTAGCTATCTGGATATCTTCTTTTTAAAAGTATTACTTTATATATTTTTAAATATTGTATTGTAGTTAAGAGTCCTATAACTGTAAGTGTGCAAAATTCTTGTTTTTATATTGTATCTTAATATGTAGTCTATTCATCTATACTTATATGGTTCCTTACATTTTTTAAAATCTCTTAACATTTGGAAGTTTCCTTTCATTTCCAGATAAAATAAATATTCCACATTTGACCTTTTAAAAAATATTTAACTCTTCAATATGTCAATTGTCACATGCCCTAGAGATGCTTGCGCAATGTTCTACAACTTGATCACTGAGAATAAGAATGCTAATAGAGGCACTATTTATGTTATTCCCAAATCAGGAACTACTGGATAGTATGACACATGAATGGTGGTGTATTCATATGGTATATTTACAAATAATAATTTTGAACTTCAAATTTTCAAATACAGATTTCTACCTTCAGAAAATTTCTGGTTTTATGGAGACAACTGTGCTTTTTGCTAAATATACATTGCAGTTAACCATAAAATCTTCCCCATGAATATCAACGGCTCTTGTTTTGGCCAAAGACAAGAACTGAGGTTCCTGTCCCTAAAACTATCTAGTTAGTATCTATGCATCCTCACCAGAATCTGATTAAAATTGTGTGTGGTGTGAGTGCCTGTGTATGTGTAAGCAGGTACATGCACATGCACATTAAAGGACAACCTTGACTGTCAAGTCTTCATCTTCCATCTTGAGACAGGGTCTCTTGTTCACTGATACCTTGTCTTTCTGTCTCTCATCTTGCTACAGGAACACCAGGATTACAGATACCCACTACTGTACCTAGCTTGATGTGGGTTTTAGGAATTTGAACTCAGGTCCTCATGCTTGTACAGCAAATGCTTCACCAGCATAAGCCATCTCACCGGCCCCAATGGCATTAACAATTATCACAGTAGCCATTAGTCATAGGAGAAATTACATTCCAGAAGTCTTGATGGGGCCAAGAGCAGATACTTGAGCCCTTACTGTGTAGTGTATATTAGCAATGTGGCAAATGCCATGACTCAGTCAAGCATAAAACCATGGAGTCGGTTGGGATGCTAGAGCCCAGCATAAATGCAGACTGCGATGCAACTAACCTGGTATATTTATGCATATACATGACTGGCTTGCAACTACATTAACATTCTCTAAAAGTTAAATGAGATTTTAAGGAAATTTTATTAGCTCCTTTAAAATTTCAGATTTGATCTTATTTACCTCCTCCAACCCTGCAATTCTTCCCAGACCCACCCAAAAACCTCACTTCCTTATCTATTTTTGTATACTTTTTCCCTCCTATGAGGACCAAATATTCTTTAATGCGTGGCCTAATTTGAAGTTGCAGCTGACTTATCAGGTACTATAGACACACTTAAAAAATTACCAAGCTCCATATTTGGGGTTGGGATCTGATGGCCAGCTCCTTCCTCTATGCTGGGATTTGGTCTGCCTTGAACTTGCAAGTTCCTAATGACTGTCATAACCACTATGAGTTTGCAAGAACAGATGCCCTACTGTGTCCAAAGGAGTTTACTTGTCATCCAATTGAAGGTACTTTTAAAGGTGTGTCTATGCCTGGATTTTTAATATTGTTTTGAAAACTTACAGCTTTTTAAGAAATGAATGACACTTCCACCAAGACCTGAGTGTTGTCAGATTCTCAAATGATAAACATGATCAGACAACACAATATCTGGGTTCATTCCCATAAATGTTGGAATTTAAAATAGCATTTTCCCAGAAACCAAATAAGAGCAACACTTTAAGAAACATAATTGAAGCTTAAATATATGAAGTTTAGAAATTCTTTTATTCTCTTAGTAAACTTGTTAAAAAGTTCTATTAATTCCTATATCATAGAAACCAACATATCAAAATTAACTCTTTTAAAAACAGAACTTTGTCTTTTCTTTTCCCTCTCTAAGATACCTGCCCCTTAAACTGAGGGCACCATTAAAAATTAAAGTCTTAACTCAAACAAAACAAAACAGCACTTTAGTGGCAAAGTTTTTGACAAAACTCAGCATTGTAGTATGTTTGGAGTCACACTAAAGGCAATCTACTCAGAAAATTTTTGATCTTTAATTCTGATTATTTTTAGATGACCCAGATCACATGTATCTTTTCCAAGCCTATAGTGTCCCAGCGGTACACTACAGCTATCATGAGTAGTTCCAATTCTTCAGGAATGAGGTTATCTATAAAACTGTGTATCCTGGTTCTAATGTGATTTGGGCTGAAATGATCTATTGAGTGGCACTGTCCAAAGCATTTTAAGTGGCATTGTTCAGCCATTGTAATATCCCAAATGACCTATACATGGAGCTGCAGTCCCTAGACAAGAAGTATTCTGGGAAGCCCATTAACACCTGGGATTTGATTTATAAAAGGGTCAAGATTTTTTTCTTTTGGCTAAATATAGGATCAAAAAAATTAAAGTGGTATTTGATGCTGAAGAAATTTTTTTTTAATGAATGCTTTCAAAAAGACAATTTAAAAAAATCATAAATCATTTTTTCTAGTAAAAATTTAACTATAATAACCATTTTAAAAATTAAAATAAGAACACTAAATGTATAGTCTATCATAACCCTGTCTTTAAAAGAAATTTTTATTTAAAAAATTTAACATGATGGTGGAGGACTGATTTAAGTTTTTTATTCAACTTATATATGTACATATCAGTTTGCTGATGGAGGTCAGAAGAGACCTTGTGGAAGTTGGTTCTCTCCTTCCAATATGAAGTTCTTAGAGATTAAACATAAGGCTTGGTGGCAGAAGCCTTCATCACTAAGCTATGTCAAAGGCTTTGAATGGGTATTGTAGGTAGCCATGGAAACTCCTTGAGGTATCATAGGAGTTAGCTAAAGTGGCTTCTTTCTTACCTCCCAAAGTTGAAAGTCTCCTTACACTTTATCTTCACCTTTCTATGCAGTGATGAAACATGTCAACCCATTTTTGTTTATATTAATCAATGCCCAATTGATACTATAATTAATAACCTGCTTTCTATGGTTTCAAAATGAAAAGTCTGAATATACTCAAATTGAGAAATTTAATTCAAACTAGTTTTACAGAAATAGATTGCCACTAGACATGCAATTAATATATTAAACATTTACTCATATAAGAATAGGCAAGGAGATAATTGACAGATGAATGAAATATGCAAAACACTTATTTTTATTGAATTTTAAACATAGGCTTACAATAAATTGTTCATTAAAGCATACAAATTTGAACAAAGGTTAAAAGTATTTAAGTGTACTTGTACAATTACAATGATGTTTGCATTTATATAACATATTAAAAATACACAACTTTTATATAACTGATTAACTATTTTTCAGCAAATACATGTGATATGTATATTTAATACATCAAAAACACTGACCTCTCAAGCATGCTTAATCATATAAGTTAGCCATATCAAAACAGTATTGTTACAATGAGAACATATAAGGAATAAAACAGTTTATGCCTGAAAGCAAACCTAAAAAGTTAAATGTCTCATCCAAGCTGAGCTGCTTAACTAGTACTTTGTGTCTGTAACTGATTTATGACCAGTTTGTTCAAATACTTCCTTAAACTCGCATGCTGAAGTCACTGCATTTGTATGTGTTTTTACTGGACTATATGAATCAATAGTTATTGTCTTATATGCTACATTTAGGGATCTGGGGAAATAAAATGTTCTAATATATTTAAGGTAACAGAATGTCTTTTAGTTTAAATGAGTTATGCAAGTATACCAAGGTTATATATGTGAATAAATATGTATAAATAAAACTTAATGTAAGTATTATTTTAATTTTAAAGAGCTTGCTATAAGCACATACTTTATTTACATTATCTTTGAAAAGAAGACTTTTTGATATTGAATAAAATAAAAACAAAATTTGGGTTAGGGATGTAGCTCAGTGGCAGATGCTTGCTAGAATGCCCAAGGCAAAGACTCACATTTTGAAGAAGTCCAAATTCTAGATGAAGTTAAATGACTTACTGAGGAAAAAAACAAAACTAACCAACCAAACAAATCAAAAACCAGGTTGCTATTTTTTCAGGCTAAAATTAAAAGTTTGTTTTATAGATTTTGATTAAAATTATATTCTTATATGTCCTCCAACTGCACCCCACATCCTATTTTCTGGAAAAGTATACTTTTCTTTAAAAAGCAGGTTTTAGTCATATTGTTTATCATACCATTCTTTCTGTATGAGGATCTACATTGCCTTGGATCCCTGATAAAGTAGCAAGTCCTGGACACCATAAAAACACAAACTCAAATGCTAGCCAAGTTAATGAAAAATTGGTGGGCTAATGTGCAGGCATTTAGTGTCATATTGTTTTCATAGGCCAGACTATCATAGTAACCCATGAAATGTAGTCTCAGACTGGTTAATTAAACTTTCATCTTGAGGATATGTAGTAAACTTTCTCTCTCTCTCTCTCTCTCTCTCTCTCTCTCTCTATATATATATATATATATATATATATATATATATATATAATTTTTACAGCCCAGGCTAGCCTAGAATCTGACTTGATAGCCCAATCTGGTTTTAAACCATTATTCAATAGTCTCAGTCTCCTGACTACTGGGATTACAGGGACATACCACCATACTTGGGTCTTGTTACAGAGTTAAAAATAAGGAATCTTGCAAAATGTCATATATTTCTTACCACAAATGAGTTAGTTCACCTTTTTACCTCTTAGAGTTGATTTCATAACAGATCAGTGATAGGGTTAACTATAAGACACAGGGCATCTAAAATTCATTTCTCTTTAGCTGATTTCCAAGGCAGAGAGAGTAAACAGCCTTCTCCCAGCTTTCTTACTTTTCACAGCTGAGAGTGTAGGATGTTTACAGTATCTGTCACTCAGTGCTCTTTAGAGCAGGTTGGTGGTGAGTAGTACAAGCCTCAGGAAGCCCAGCAGCATTTGAAGAGACCATGTGTTACAGCAGAAGAGCTTCTAGGTCTGGAGCCGGTGAGAAGGCTGCAGGCTGCTTACTTTCCTAATGACTACTTAGTTCCTGTTCTGCATATGTCAGAACGTTCCTGGGATCTCTGGGCTTTGCTTAACTACTCAGACATTTGATTAATTTTGAACTTCAATATTCTATGCTTTCTCAAAATGGTCTCAGAAGGTTCTTTTCTACTTACTACCAGGCTTCAGAAAGTCCACCTACTCAATGTCTCAGCTATATGACTGTTCCACTTTACTCCTGGCATAGAATTGAGAATAACTGTTCAACTTGTTCTGCAGACAGAAGACCATCCAAAGGTTTAATTACTAATAGCTAGTTATCTTAATTATAGGTTATAAAGCCATAAATCAATCAAATGAGCAGAGTAAACATGTTGATAGGAATACAAATTGCATGCATTAAGATGGTACAATAAATATTCTAACATAATGTTGGAAATTAAGTCTTATATATGGATGGAAACAGATATAACTGGAGGCATACACATAAACAGAGCAAGTCAATTCCTAAATATTTCTCTAAGAATGAATGACTCAAATGGTTCTTGGAGTTCATTTGCTAAATTAATCTGTTGGATAATGAAGAAGAAAGTCATCACTTATACAACACACTATAAAACAAGCCTACATGATTGGACTACCACCTATGAACCAGAGTGGCACACAACTCAAAACAGACAAATCACTCATTCATGCATTATGTAAACATTTATAGGTACCTGCCACAAACTACCAATGTTGTAAAATGCTAGGTAAGAAGAAATACTACCATTCTTTTCCCTCAAAGCACAACCTAATCTTCAGGACATGTGAATCAATTTCAGTATAGGAGGTACTGTGGTGAGTCAAGACATACCCTTGAGTTACAAAGTAACTGAGACAATGCTGAATATTAAATAAAGTTGCTATATGAAGATGTGTTATGGGGACTTGAGAGGGCTACACACTAAAGAGCATAGTGTATATTAAAATTTATCAGGAACAAGTCATAGAGAAATAAAAGTCTATAGTGAAACCTTCCAAAACCCAGTACAGAGTAAGGGTAGACACCTGCTAGGGAAGGAAGATGGGTGGCATAAATTTCAAGCTGTGCAAATAGGAAAAAGACATAGTATGTGGGTATTTTAGTAGAAAAGCCAGAAAAAAACAAATATGAAAACATACAAAGAGAAAGCAAAGAGATGGGGAAATCAAGTTAATTCTTCCTCATGCAGGTTTTAGTGACAAGGCTTTCCAAGGAGAAGTGCTAAAAAGGCATATATCAAAGCTGACATCCCCCAGAGTCTAGATGGAAGTCTCACAAATCCAGCTTGCTGCACACTGGACTTCTGTTGCACCTAAAGAACTGCAAGAAGCCCATTCTTCATTCAATTGTTTCTGCACTTTTAATTACCCACCTAGCTAGTCCCATATTATCAGATCCTAAATCAAGCACTTCTCTTCCAAAGCAGTCCCCATTGATCTTTGAATAAATCTGTACCCTGACACCCTGGAGGAACTATCTAACCTGGCCTTTCCACATCTCCATGCTCTGCATGCTTGTCTATAATCAACTCATAGTCTATTACCATCACTATTATAATTTTCTATCACTTTGAGAAACAAAGGTACTTGAAAAGTTTAATTTAGTTTCATTCAACTTACTCTATTTGAAGAAAATCTAAAACATGGAGACAGGGTATATTGTGTATAATCAGTAAACATTTAAAGAATACATGAGTATCTATCCAATGTCTGGCAATTTAAAGACTTCAAGATAATTATGTGGCTTTAAATTTCTTTAAATTTTAATTTCCCAGTAATTCGAAGACAGCTACTTTAGTTTTCTATGGCACTCATGGCTAGGAGGAGAACTGACCACATTATGACCAACTTTCCTTAAGTGACAAGCAAGACCCTGTGAAAAGGTAACCTTCCCCAAGAGCCACCTGATTTTTAAATTTTACTTGTGATGGATTCCTAGTGAAGAAAAGTCAAGGTGAAAAATAACTTCATAGAAGAAATCCATGTAAACAGTTTAAAAATGAAGAATGAAAGGAAACAGCCCTAACAATTCTAAATACTGAATAATCATTTAAGAATTTAAAAAGTTCAAAGTCAGTCACTTAGTAAGAACTAAACAGTTTTGAACACAATTTTAAGTACAGTAACATGAAATCTGCTCTGTATGCAAGATATTCTAGTGCACATATTAAATTTAGTCACACTTGATAAAATTCTGTATTCCTTTCACCTCTCTCCCTGTGCTCACAACTAGAATGAGAATTTTTTAAAGCTACAAATCTAGCATCATACTGTCTCCCTCTGTGCCCTGCCCCATGCAAAAAACCACAACCTCTTTTTTGACCATTATCTGATTTTTAAAAATTCCTAGTAGGGCATGGTACACTTAAAATTTCAAGATATATAGTAGCCCTTTCTAAATCTCATTTTAAAACTTCAAATATAGCAGCCTTAAAGTAACCACAAATGAGGCACAAGAGAAAAACATGGTTTACATTTTGAAGCTTGCTGTATCATGCATACAAGGGCTTAACCATGGGTATTCTAATTCCTAAAGAACCTTCCATCTAGATGGACAGTGGTTTCTTTGCATCAGATACGATAGGTATATCTCCTAGCTACTGCACCTTCTGCTTCTTTTCTTTGTAGATACCTTATTTAGACTAAGTTATGTATGACCTTCCATTTCACTTTTATCTTGCCAATGTAGAGAAAGAAACAGGCTGGCAGGATTGGTTAGTAAGTAATGCTGCTTGCTGCCAAACTGAAAAACCTGAGTGCATTCCCCTGGACCAATATGGAAGGAGAGAACCAACTCTAGTAAACTGTGCTCCGGCCTCCACATGTGCCTTCCCTATCATGCGCGTGTGTGCACGCACACACACACATACACACCCTCCCTTTCTCTCTCTGAGTAGGGGGGGGATCATTAGCCTCTAGTTGTAACCCCAAATCCAAATTTCTACAATGTAACAAATGTATCTTTGAGGAAGAATGAATTATATATTTTAAAGGAACAATTATAGAGAAATCACAACAAAACCTAACAGTACCTGTGTTCTATTTAACCGTAACTTCATTTGTCACAACTTATTCTAGTTGGGTTGCATTTACTTGGATGTTAACTTCAGCACAGAGCATCTCACTACAGTGTTTAATGTGCATAACCAGTAGTATGTTGTTGTAAAGTGAATAAAAATACTATCCTCAAAAAATTCAGAGCTTTATCTCACTCAATAGTTTCCCAGTCTAGTGAAAATACCCTTTTTCCAAAAAAGGCTTATTGTTTAACTTTCCATGATCATCTTAAAGAAAAAGTTCCCCTTTCCCCAACGAGATATGCTATCTACTTTGAATCTGTTTGATGCAATTTTTTTGGGGGGGTCTAGATTCTTGCTATGACTGAAATCGTCCTGTTTAAAGCCAAGATTTAGTAAATGCTATTGTGTAAGGAACAGACAAGCTTCTGTCATCTTTCTGTAAAATGATTCAAGTCAAGAGGCCATTATCCTGATGTAATATATCTGATCACACCTGGGATTTTGGTCCCCCTCCTTTTTCTCTTTTATGCTTAACTGTTTCATTTATGATACTGTGCTCAGAATAAAACAATAGCAAGGGAACTTGTTATATTTGATTCATATATATTTTTAAAACTTCCTACTGGTGTTTTAAGAGTAAACATTCCAAGTTAAACACACACATAAACACACATTTTGGGATCTAAAGGGTTGAATGATGATATATATGCATTTTCAATTGTGTAATGAATGTTCAAATAAATTTCCTCACAGCAATTTAAGTCATTTCTCCACATGAACTGGGAACACAGATCACTTTGACACTAGTAGTCACAATAAACAAGTTGTGGATCTTATGTTGAAAAGTTAGCTAATACTGGTTATGACCCTGGTGATGGGCAAGTGGTAGTGGCTAAATAGAAGGTATTTTGACCAGTGTTGCCAAATTCAAACATTTATTAGACAACTGTAGAAATAAATCACTATTTGTAATTTCACTGGAAAACCACTACTATCAATCTTTTAGATAAGTCTTGTACAGCAGGCATACTGAGGCAACTTTAGAAACAACTCACTGTGATAGAATATCAAATTGTTAGTGACATGACTTAAGATATTAAGACTATTCTGTCTCTCTAGTGAATGCTTTAATACAAAGTAGCTTTTTACAACTAGCTATTATGCTTCAAATCTACAATCAAGCAACTAAGTATATGCATGTGCTTTTGGGAAAGGGTATCTGGAAACCACATATAAGTGATAGCAGTAATATAACCAGAGAGAGAAGGGAAGGCTGGGTAAAGATGATTTTAACCTTCCTGTCAATATTAATTTTAAAAAAGAGAATCTATTCCTACAATATTTATACAAGTTTAAAAATTGCATTGGTGCATTGTGTTTGATGTTCTATCATTGTCCAGCATTTATTTGAAAACTCTGACTTCACCAGAAATGGAATAAAATTCCCAAACCTGTCTTTGAGTACCCTTGGGTGTTATAAAATGAAAAAATAACATGGTGATACCTCATGATGTGTCAGGCATGTTCTCTCAGAATACCTACCCACAGAAGCATTTCCTGTGACACTACCATGTCAGGCGAGTTCTCTCAGAGTACTTACCTTTAGAAGCATATTCTGTGATACAGATGTTTCCAACTTTAACATATAACAGATGTCTTCATTCTTTTTAAGCCTAGTCTCCTCTGTAGGAAGAGGTTACATCTTTCTCTCAAGCCAAATGTAAAAACAAAAATTGGTAACTGCCTCTAGCAAAACTTGTGGTTCAGGGATATGCTACACAAGAGCACGTGGTAACAGAAAAGGAGGTCTTTCATGACATTCTAATGAATTAAATGATTCCTTCTCAAAAACTGGTTTAGAGAAATAAAAAAAACACACCAGCAGGTGTCACTACAACCCAAAGCACCTCTGCCTCTCTGCCTTACAGGGAGGAAATGAGAGCTCTATTTATATTGCAGTAGTGAGGTCAAGCAGAGCTTTCCAGTGCTGGTGGATGACACTGCCACATAGTGGCTGCCCAATCTAAACAAGAAAGAATATGCAAACCTCATATTAAAAATACTTTATAGTAAATACGAAATGGATGCTATAAATGATTTCAAATGTATTAAGTAGATCTTTTGGGAGGTCAAGGACTTTGAATGTTCACATTTGTCCTTTGTGGGCAAACCTGAGGGATCACAGATTGAAAGAGAATGAGCCCAAGCAATCACTCAGCACTAAACTCGCCTGTCTCCTATACTGAGCTTGCCTCTTAAGGAGGTAAAAGTAACTGTTGGAAATATTTATAACTAATAAACCATAATGTCAAGATTTATTTTACAGATGAAACCACCCAGGCATTTAGTAGCATTTTATATCTTCTTTTAACTTCCTAAAAGTATATGACTACCTTTAGAAAAGCTTACAACACTGCATTTTGGGTTTTAATGCAGATGTACTATAAGAGGCAATAGCCACACAAAGGAATGGCAAGGTAAATGGACCTGTATACAGATGCACATAATTATGTGTATATAACTGTCTTATCAATGTTATATTGACAATGATTTTAAATTGATTAAAATTAAAGAAGCATATTATAATCTCTATAGTGACTATTATAAAATTTCAGGAAAAAGCATTAAAAAATTCAACAAATATTCTAGAAATTATTTAAGTTTTTCTTTTTTTTAAAAAAAGGCAGGGAACTGGTGAAAGAACTCAAGAGATAAAGTATTTGTTGTCCAACCCTAATGACAAAACCCTAGTTAGTTTAATCCCTGGGCCCCAAGTAAAGATAAAGTACAGAATCCACTCCATAAAGCAGTCTCTCTCACACATCTATAGTCGGCATACCCCTCGCCTGGAGTGATAATAAATAATAAAGGCAGAAAAGGGCTAAAGAACAAAGACAATCACAGGATAAAAATCAGCACCACCACTACTTAGGGCAAGTCAAACCCAAAAGTATGGATAAGGCTACATAAAAGCTAGATTTACATATATGCCTCTTATGAGGAACACACATTACTTATACTTAGCCTCTGGTCTATGGTGGCTATATTTTCCTATTATTTATGCTTTAATCTATTCAGCTTACTTTCCATTATAGCAGTTTGGTTCTTATCAGTATGAATAATAACAACTATCTCTGTTTTTGTACTGGCTTTTAAATTTTAAGGTCATTATGAGCAACAATCAAAGCTTATTTACTGCATTACATTGTACAGTCTTCTATATGAATAGGCATTGCATGTACTTCAAGAGACTGTGCAATGTCTTTATAAATTGCTGTCAGTTAATGTTACAACAAGCAATTGTGGAATCAAGAATGCCTGCTGCTAGAGGTATAAAAATATAACTTACCAGAGGAGAAAGTCAAATAATAAAATGCAGGGATCACTAGGTTTTGTAGTGATCAAAACTAAGGTCAATAAACATTTTGAGTTACAATTTTGCAGGTAATAAACTGTGTTTGAGTGTGTGTGTGTGAGTGTGTTACACAATCCTAGTGTGGCTCACAAACCTGTCATGCTTAAGCAAAGCCCCTCTGCCCAAGCAAGCAAACAGTAACAACAATAACATCAACAAAAAACCTCTACTTTTGATTTCAGTATTTTTAAGATAATTTATTACAACAGCAGACTTGTAGAAACAAGTACCTAGATGAGAATATTAGTCAAAATGAAGCAATTTCAAGAGTAATTTGGCATGATGTATTGTGTCAATGTAACACATTCACTTAAGTCATCCACATGTTATCTATTTATGATACAAACTTTTAAGTACACTGTTACTTTTAATATATACAACTGTATGTCTACAGAAATTGACCAGTACTAAGTATATAAAAATGTAAAACATTTATGTTTGAACAGTAGGAGGGTAAAACATTTTTCTTTTATGGACTTTTTGCTGTACTATCTCAATTTTTCATTAACTTTTCATGACAAAAAATATACTGAGATCTCACAGACTCACCATGCTGAGTCTATAATAATAATTCTTTTAAAGGAGATGAGTAAAAGGCATTTGCTGTTGCCCAATAACCCATTGCTTTAAACCACCAGCAGCAATGCACACACAGCAGCAATGCACACATTTCTCTGGTAACCTACTATATTAGGTGAAAACAAAGCAGAGGCATTTTATACTTTAAGAAGTCTGACAGTGATCCTTGTCACAGCACCAATGGGAGTATCCCAGGGCAGGATTTTGTGGCTTTTGTATATTAACATGACACAATGTTTTCTTTTGATGAAAAACAGAACCTACGAGAACCAACTGAAAAAAAAAAAAACATGCAAAGCTTATACAACAAACTAGCACTGAAATACTTTGGCCACTATCTCAATCGGAAACTAATTTTTAAGTCTTTCTCATTGTATCAACAAACATTAGATCTACCAGTTTACCTTTTCCATTATATTGAAGTTGGAAACTTATTTCCATCGGAAAAATTAGGAAAGGCACTGTGGCAAAGAAACATACTTTCTTATTTTCATAAAATCAAAACTTCCAGTCCAACTCTTTTTCAACTTCATTTAAAAAGTCGGAGAAAACTATAACCCTGTCACTGAAATTCATGCAAGAACTGCACGCTTCCTTTTTTAGCCCATCAGAAGACAGAAGTATGCAAGAAAAGCATGAAGAAATTTAAACACATCAAATACATACACAAACCCCTGCTGCTCAAAATCTAATTGCTTAAGCCAAGTGCTAAAGTGTCTTTGGGCAGCAAGAGACACCTGAGAGGATGTATGAGAGAACTTAATATAAGCAAGCTATGTGTCCCTACTTCTCCTCCCACAGGGAAGAAAAAAAAGGCAACACTAATTAAATCTTCAGGAATGATCAGTTATAGCCAAAAAATTATGGGCAACTGGGAAAGAGAGATTATTTATTAAAGGGTTCAAAGAGCACTCACTGATACAAGAAGATGATATAGTCTTGCTATTCCTAGAAGGCTGGACTGGTTGTTGCAGGTCAGGTCCTCCATCCAGGGCATGAGCGTGAAGGGGCCTGTGTACCTGTCTTTAAGCTGGGCTTCCGGCCACACCTCAGAATTTTGGTGCCCATAGGCCATAGGTGTCCCCCAGAACTAGCTGGCCAAAGGCCACACCCAAAGGTCAAGGTGGAAATATTCCTGCTCTCCACTATAAGCAGTTACATTAAAAGTAGGCCAAATAAAGGAAAATCAAACCAAACTGATCATTTAACTGGTTGATATTAGAAGTACAAAGCAAGAAAGGAGATTGTTTGACAAGGACTTTCCAGATCCCTCCAGGACTCACCATACTTGGTGTGCTATCCTAGCTTTTTTGTTACTATGATACAATGCTGACACAGTTCAGTAAGAACTGCTTGTGAAAACCCTTAATCCAATGTCCTTATATGTTCATTTGATTTCCTCTATAAAGACATACTAGTAAGTATGAATATTATTCTCTTGCTGTGCTAAGACATAGTAAGAACAGTGCAGAGACTGAGTTTGGATTCTGGTCCCATTTACTATTTGTGTTACATTAGGAAGCAACAAGCTTTAGCTCATACTAAGCTTTAAAAAGAGACGTCATGATCAACTTTCATTAAGATATACCTCAAGTTTCAAAATGTAAAAGGTGCTTCTCATGTATAATTAAAAATTGGGGACACATATGACACTATTCTATGTAACAGAGACCTAACTGAATTACTGGCAGCACAATACCTACAAAGAGACAAATATAATTACTTACGAGGATGATATTTAATTTACAGCAATGGTAAATTTCCCACATTAAAGTATCAGTTGTGAAAGCTCATTTTAGAAGAATGAGTTCGTGTAAGGCCATTCTTACTAAAGTGAAATAAATGAAGCAAATTTTACCTGGCATTTTTACATATATGCTGAATTGCATCGAGACATTTCCACATCTCTATGTGACATCTATACATGTGTGTGACATATGTATATATTACTAAGAGATTAAAAAGAGTCCAGAAGCAAACAGACCACCAGAAAACACGAAGGATAACAACGGCATTGTTGAGAAAAAGAAACATTGGGTAACTGGGTCACACATAGACCTTCTAAATTTGGGCAAAAATACTCTAACTTAGCATCCATAGAAGGTAGCAGGAGAGCTGGGAACTTAGAACCAGGCTCCTGCAAGCAGTAACCTCCAAGAGACCAAAGACTATTCCTTTGCTCTAGACTTTTAAGAGGTTTACAACACTTTAGACTAAGGAATAAGCTGCACCAGATAAAGGAAAATGAACTCGGACAGGGTTAAATAGAAGTCCTGGCCCAATTACTTTGTGGTTTTCCACCCACAGACCTTTTGAGACCTGTGAACAGGACTGATTAACTCAGAAGTCAGCTCAGGTATAGCAAACACCTAAACAAAGAACTTTCAGAAGATGATTAATAGGAACCCTCTGAGGCAACACTGAACAAATTGGTATTGCATAAGCAATTCTCTGAAAACTCTAAAGAGCCTCAGACTTGGGCAATGTAGTAAAAGATTGACACATTTTTCTGCTAGAATTTTCCCCCTTGGTAAAAGAATTTGTATATAGAAGTTCTAAGTTCAAGGACATTTATTTCGTATGGCAGTGCCACTTTTAGAGCATGTTAACCAGACTGAATGCTACTGCTAGCATGTACATGAATTACTGACATGAGAAGTCTACTAATATTATTACCACTTAATGCTGTAGAAAGCAAGCTGCTACAAATTCCAGTTTTGGGGGGTTTGTTTCACAGTTCTACTAGTTTCCCAATCTGTCTAGATCCTGACATGACATTTAATTTTAGACTCTCAGCAACCTGAATGGCTTCCATTTAGATAGATAATTTCTCAGCTCTGTTCTAGTCACCAACTGCTTCTCACTCATTTCTTCTGCCACTTTTACAATGGTTGGCAGGAATGGACGAGAGAGGGCAAGGAGATTAATACCTATGAACACATCTGAGACTCTCTGCCTTGGAGTAGTAATCACTTTTTTGAGATTTATTTATTTATTATGTATACAAAAGAGGGTACCAGGTGTCATTATAGATGGTTTTGAGCCACCATGTAGTCACTGGAAATTGAACTCAGGACCTCTGGAAGAACAGTCAGTGCTCTTAATGTCTGAGCCATCTCTCTAACTCCAGTAATGATGTTTTTATTTATTTTTAAGATACAAGAAAGGAGATTTATATATTTTGGGTATTGGCTTTTATTTCCTCTTTTTTAATATTATGAGTGGATGGACAGATAGAGAAAGTTTGTTATGCATCAGATATTTGACCAAGTCCCTCAAGATGTCCTTGTGGAGAAATTTAGTCAGAATTTTAAAGGTTAGGGTAAGTCTTAATACTGAACAAAGGTGTCCTAAATGAACTGATTCTAGCAGAAACCAGCCAAGCAGAGTAGTGAACTTTAGTCCTCACTGAATGGATTTTGCCTGGGTATTTCCTCTGTAATACAGCAACTTCTATTAAAATGGCCAATTAAACCAGAGAATAAAAGTTTCCTCAACTGGACATAACTCTTAAAAAGCTTATGATTTGGGATTGACATAGACATGGACTGCTATCTAAAACCAGTCTAAATTTACCAAAATGCTGCTGAAAAGGAAGTCTATTTCTTTCTTTAGAGAGATCAAACAATACAAACACACTTCAGAACTTATCATTTTGGTTTAGTTGTTTTAGTTTAAATGGGACATAACTCACTTATCTGGAAAATGAAATTATAGGGATCAATTCCTTCCTAAAAGCACTCCCCCCTTAACAGAAGCTGAAATGTACAGGACAATCTATAACATCTGAGAAAAGAGAAAAATATAAATAATGGTCAGAGATAAAAGGTATTCTAGATCCTTTGTGGACTTGAGTATTTTAAGGTCTGGTGAAACCAGACTCTCAGATTCTATTAAGACAGGATTACAGACATGTCTTTAAAAATAGAAAACAATATATTATACTTAATAACTGTGGACTCCTACAGTGGGGTTTTCAACAGACAATATTCTTTATTGGTGTCTTCATTAGGATTTTATCTAAGTCCTAGAAAAAAATGCCCCAAAACGAATATACTCCACCCCAAATGTGTGACCTTTTAGCTGGTTTTCAGTGAGGCAGAACATCTTTAATAGCCAGGTTTATGGTCTCCATGCTTTTCTGAATCTCTGCCTCTTCATTCTCTTTAGCTGTGACTGCTCCCAAATTCCTGTGTAACTGACAAGGATTACTGCCTAGTGAAGACCTGCATCATTCTTGTATCCCAACCTGTAACTATGTAGGTCTTGGAGGAAAAGTACTCACCATGTTCTTTGGCAGATGTCCTCTGTGTACTACCAATTTTCTGGTACTAACCCTAAGAAACTTGTGTCCACAGCTGCCTTGGAGAACTTGTGTGACTGGAGCAAGCAGAAGATATAAATAGAAGTATCTTTTCCTCTACTTTTTATAACTTTAATTTTAAATATAAAGCTATTTGTGTGCAAAGCTTCTAAAACTATTAGGTCTTACAGCACATGGTGTGAAATAAAATAACTGTATTGTTTCTAGCCTAGTTGAAGGCATTATAAGACCTGTAGTTGGTAAATAAAATCATCTTCCTAAGGGATGGTTACTTCTCAGTAATTGCCCTTAATCAAAATATCTGAGATCAGTAAGAAAAATCTACATACAGCTCTTTCTTGTGCTAATTCCCTTTCATAGGTATGACAAAACGGAAAAAATATTACATAAAATCCAAGTAAGCAAATGTTCCCAAGTCCACAGACATCCTCACTCTTAAAAGTCCTCCCTTTGTTGGGGGGAGAAAAAGAAAACTTCCTTAGATCTATTCAAATATAAAAACACTCATTACTATATTGAATTTTATAAAATCCCATTGTTAAATATTTCCTGTCTAACTCTTGCCAAATGGGAGGATTACTGCTGAAAGACACAAGGCATTATGTGACCTCCTCCCCCTCCCTGATGAATGTCAGAGTTACACTCTGGCACACAAACAGCTCTATTTTCTACAGAGGATGCAGCTTTCCAGAGATGTGAAGGATCTGGAATGAAAACATTGGCCTTCATCAACCCACTTCCTCTATTGGAAGGGAGTGTCCCAAATAGCCACCTAAAGGAAATACTGAAATGAAGTCATCACTGTTTAGTCATTTAAAAGCAGCTTGATGATGTGATTGTCTCACAGTAGTGACTCAGGTATAGCAGTTAGACCTAGGGATAGAGTCTCTGTGATATTTATTCCAACACCTGGGAATAAAATCCAGGGCCTTGTATACTGTAGACACTGAGATTTTTACTAATGTAATTTTAGATAAACATTTGCATAGGTGCACAAAAAGTAGGTATAGCCAGATATTAATCACAGGCAATTGATACGTTAATATTTATTAATGGGGTCAATACCAACTTACAACAGGAAGACTGAAATGATCCACTCAACTGACTGGAATTGGTCTTCCTTCCAAGTGATAAGAAAACATAGAGCTGCAAACATGCATCCTGATCTTTAAGCTGTTCCTAGCCATGCCTCAAAGCTACAGCCTCTAAGGTCACAGGTGAATCCCATACCTACACTGGTCAAGAGGCCACATCTCTAAGTCAAGGTCATGCACTTGATTCTCAACTACAAGTAGGTCCAAACTACTAGTTTTTTTTTTTTTAAAAAAAAATATAAATGGTGGGAAACTTATAATGACTAGAAAAATTATAGCAATTACTTGTTAGAGTTAAATGTTCATTTAATAAAAAGGTACAAAGCTGTGTACAAAAAAAAAAAAAAAAAAAAAACTCCAAAAATTTCTAGCAAGTAAGGCTAGTTGGAATTCAATAATTCACTCTGGAAGCAAAATTTCTTTAGACAGCAAGTATTCTCACTGTGCTATACAGTGCCAGGAACAGTCTTTATCTTAATGACTACCATGTTACAAGTACCAATATCTATAGCTACAAAAATACTACTTCTGAAATAGTCCTTGAATATATAGCATTACATATCTGAGATCTGTAAAATGTAGGAGAGTCTTATTAATTCTGAAATGAATTTAAATGAGATGGCAACAGAGTTCTTGAAAACACGTTAAGCAGTATTTTCAAGTGGTCTATATGTCAGCTGACATTCTTGCTATATAACACAGGTGTGTCTCCAGACTATTTTTTTAATCCATTCTTAATAATATCAACAAAGGCTTAGCCATAAAAAGCTTGCATGGTATACTTGTTGACTCTTTATAAAAATCTTTCTCATCACATGTTGAAATTACTTCCCAATCAAAAGGTATGTAAAAGTGAAAAGATTGTGAAAGTATTCATATATTGCCACAGATTTGAGGCAGATGTACGGAACTGTGATTGATTGTCAACTTGGTGGAATTTAAAATACTCATAGAAACAAACCTCTCTGCACGTCTATAAGGGACTCACCACACCTCCCAGATTTAGTTAAATAGGATGGGAAACCACTCTGAATGTATTCAGCACAGGCTGGGTTCCTGCATTGGGTGAAAAGAAAAAAGTAAACTAAGATAAGGTCTAGGATTCTCCTCTATTTTCTGACTATAGGTATAACGTGACCAGTTACCGCACAGTCCTGCCACCATAATGATGGACTATGTCCTCAATCTGTGACTCAAAAAAAAAAGCTTTCAATTTAGTCCTTGACTGGCATTTAATCACAGCAAGAAAGTAAGTAAAACAGTAACTGAATAATCAGAATTGCACTACTGGATAATTCACACTTAATTTGCCAACAGCTAAAATGTAAGCAATAAACCACTGGCCATTTATGGAAGAGCCATATGAATCAGAGATGCAAATAAATAGAAAATCAAAGACTAAAAAAGTGCAGTTGTGAATGTGCATCTCTTTGTAAAATATTCTTGCTTTCTGTGCTTACCTTCTGATTTTCTTATGCTTAACTCTGAAATATAACTTAATTGGTTAAATTAACACTTCATTAGTGTTTAGAAAAAATAAAATTTTTATGAAAATATATGCAGAAATGTTTGTGCAAAAAAGACCTTAATTTTATTTTATTTATATTTTAATGGAAGAGGAAAAGAGCTACATGCTTTCATTGCAGAGGAGCATTTAACACACCAAGAAGCCCAAGCTTTGTTAATGCCTGGGCCTGGACAGAGTTTGTACAGGTTATGCTGGTCAGCATAGATTTCTTTTGTTTCCAGCATTAAGCACTGGATATAGCCATCAGCTATATCAAGGAGGCAAATCCCAGAACCCAGCCCAGGACAAATAAGCAAAATAAGAAGTGACTTCATGGTGATACCAGGTAACTGGTTTACCTTTTCTAAGAATTTCTGAAAAGGGTTATTTCAGAGAAATATTGAAGGCTATTACACAAATTCTATTTAGTATTATAATAAAAGCCTGGAGCAGAAATTGGAGAAAAGCTGGAATATCAGAGAGACAGGGAACAAACCACAGCCACTTCTCACCCAGTGAGCTCCTCAGGCTGAACAGGGTATAAGTTCCATCTTCACAGGTCCTCAGACTGACTAGTTGCTCAGATACTCCTGCCTTACATTTCTTTCCCTGTCCAGCTATTTTACTTCCTAGATCAACTTTTGTAGAGCTAGAATTAAAGGTGTGTGTGCTATTACAGCCTGGCAGTTAGGCCTTGAACTCAGAGATCCAGATCTCTGTTCCCCCCCCCATAGGATTAAAGGCATGGTGACCACTTCCTGACCTTCATGGCTTAGCTCTATGGGTGGCTTGTTATCTAATGTTCCAGACTATTTTTATTAAATATACAATATATCACCACAGAGGACTTAATGTTAAAGTTTGAATTCAGGGCTAGGGACAGACTGAGTTGTGATATATAATATCTACTGCACACAAGGTCTTAGTTTCAATTTGTATTACTAAAAAAAAAAAAGTTCAAGTCCCATGTAATAATATATGAAAAGGCTACAAGCCTACGGAAGAAACTACAAAATTGTCTCATTCACGTCCCTATGAATGAAGGTGAAGTTTTGTACCTGAACATTCAAAAGTTCCAACATAATTTGGTAGATCATGATTTTGTTAAAAAAAAAATCTATGTTTTAGAAAACTGAATGGGTTCTCCCTAGAATTTTTTTTAGAGATCTTGGTGGGAAGTTATGGAATATAAAAAATGACACCCCACTATGTCTAACTTTGTACAAAGGACCTCTCCTCTCTATAAGTCCAGTATGACCTAGAGCCACTTTCCAGAGAACTTGGCCATTGAGATTTTGATTGGTGTTACAGACACCAAGGAAGACAGATGAAAAGGCCCTTACTGAAGAGGATATATAATTTTATTCAGCAGCTGCTGAAGCTCATTAACTATGCTGGCATCAATGATTCTTTACAACCACAAAAAGAAAGGAAAACAGATAGCAGCCTCTTTACAGATGCAGCAAGAGTGTTGTTTGCAGCTCTGAAGGGACACAAAACAAGTCTGCATAGTAAGTTTAACCTATAATATAAGACTCTTTTAAACAGTATAGCTTGCATTAACTTTGGGGAGCTATTTTTTGCACATTTTCAAACTTCGCAAATATTCTAGCTTATGTCCTTATCATACTGCTTCCAAACACACTTTTATCTGTAGTAGGCCAGCCAATTTGGGTGATCTGTGAGTAAGTATCCACCTAACACTCCAACATTTCTCTCCACACCTTCCATGTAGTTCACTTCCTCAACCTGTGGAGAATATACTTCATATGCCTTCATAGTCCTTTCAGCTCAAACTGGTAGACTTCATCATGTGATCTTCAGTAACTTATAATCTTACTTTAGGTTCCCTGCCACTTACTACAAAGCCCTGAGTAACTCAACCTGTCTGAGTCTCAGTTTCCTTATTTCACAATGCTATTATGCTAATTCAGCTGTGCCAGACAAAACAAAGCACTCAGAACAGTGCAACACAGCATCTACAATTTTATCAATGCCAGCAGTACTCCATGGCATCAGGCAACAATACACTTTTGTCATAATCACTTTTATGCCATCACAGAAAAAAATTGCTGAAAGGCAAGTAGTGGCACCCAGGGAAGGTAAAGGTATGTCTTTCCTTGCCTTTCTTTCTTTCCTACCCTTTCTTTACTCTTTCCAGCCTCTAGCCCCAACAAATTACCAAGGTGTGTGTTCACGGTGGGCTAGGTAAATGAAATTGAAGACTCAAGAACACATGAACATGGTCCTTATCCAATTTGTACAGACTTCTTCAATGAAGCTCTTCTGCCTAAGTTTAAATCATTTGTTGTATGTAGACAGGTCTTGATTTTTATTTCTCCTTTATTATCTAATAGACCATAAACAGAGTAAAGGAGTGTGAAACACATTATTCCAGCCTGGTTCATGTGCATAGTATACTGGGGTCAGAGAAAATGCCCTGCTTAGTGGTGATAGTTTATGGTTTTTCCTCTTCTTAGCATGGAATTCTTGTGAGATCTTTTCTGGGAGGACTGATTGGTCTCAGGTTGATTCACACAATGTTGCTTATTTGCCCACCTAACATTGTCTCATTCCACCTATTAGTACCACAGAGTAGCACTTTTTTTTCTATGTATATTCTCACTAGCTTGCCTACATGGTGAGGCATTTACTAAAGCAAATTGATAATCATTAATCTTAGAAAGAAAGAAAGAAAAAAAAAAAGAAAGGCCACATTCTGGTAGTACTGAATTCTATGTCTAAGGTCTTATCATTAAACTAAATTCAAAATCCAAAGTATGTTTCATAGAAACAATTAATCTAATGTCAATTAGTATACTTTAATGACCATTTATTTCCTGCAAGAATCACCTGGCTGCTGCTTACCTCTCTGAGACTCTCTTACTTCTTAGACTTCTGATCATTTACTTGATGTTTCCTCTGCACTTCACACAGTAGACAGAAAGTTGTGGACAAATGAGGCTACAGCATGAAAAGTGGAATAAAGGAATTTTTCCCAAAGAAATGATATTTAGAACCATAGAACAAAGTATGAGTGTACATGCATGTGCATTTGTGCAAGTATATAAGGATGTAAATGTTTGGGAGAAGCAATGAGTGGAATATGAACATTTATCTGTTCAGAGGAAGAACACAATTGACTAGAATAGTGTGACTGGGGCTTAAGGATGTGAGGATAGCAGAAGATGGGCACAAGCCGGATCAGAAAGATATCTCTTCAGAAGGGGCTTTCAAAATGAGGCAATATAGTCTTCATGCACCTTGGTACTGAACTGACATCTACATCTAACATATAATCATTCTTACAACTCTAACTTCTCTGGCTTTAGTTCTACTACTTTCTCAGATAACCTGAAGGATATTTTTAAGTGGTTTTAATTAGTCAAATACAAACATTCAAAAATAATTAAATATATACCAACAATGTGAACAGATTCTGTTGTATAAAAGTGAAGATATATTATGCTTTAGTAGATTGCGTTCTGATTAACTGAATTTACATTTTTAAAGTCTCCTTAAATTTTGAAAATTTCTAAAAATTCACCATGTTGTTTTTTTAATTATTCACAGATTTAGACTGAGTTGTGAGAAACAAATGAATCAACCCAGAATCTAAAGCTATAATGTGGAAATTTGGAAGACTGTTTCAATATACAGCAATCTATGCAGATTTTTCTACTTCAAGCTCTTTTAGACTGCTGGAACTTATTTTAAGTAAACTATAGGTTTACTGATTAAAATTATGTAGCTGATATGACCAAGAAGGCCATCAAAAACATAAAATATTTATAAAGATTTTATTTCCTAGATAGGCAGTCCAAACTTTAATTTTAACCTAAGGCAATAATTAAAAATTAGTAACTTAGCAAAATGACTTCCTTCGTATGTACTTAGAAAGATCTACTGTGTCAAAACCAGAATGCTCAACAAGGAACATCTGAATTTGCAAATTCTAAAATTCTCTGACTCATTTCTGTCCAGTTACATTCAGAGCAAATGAATCTTCATCCAAATAGGGCCAGGATGTTTTGATGACATTAACTCACACATCCTGCCAGTAAATAAATACCTACTAACTGGGGAAATTATGACAAGTGATATTGTTTTATGATATTGGGTATTTATTACATATTCAACTGTGGCATTTCTAAACTTGTTTATGTTTATAATTTCCTTTACTTACAGACTTCTTGTAATACATCTGTATTTTCAAGAGCTTCATTCTTTGGCTAAAAACTCACGAAATCCAGTATTTAGCTACTGTAGTCAGCCTTGTAAGAAATCATTGAGTGTAACAACTTAAAATACAGTATCACACTGTTTTGTGATTTCTAACAAGAAAGATTCTGATATTACCCAGAAAATGGAAGGGAACTAGATGGACTTTATTCATTAATCTCACTAACCATAGGAGGCTGTAAAGTCTGTGGAGACATTAAGCTCACATTTAGTAATTGTGCTGAATGACTACCCAGTCTACTTTGTTTTAATTTGCATTTTGCAACAAAAAATTCATTCTAAATGCACTGCATCATTGAGCTTATAAAATAATTAAATATAAAAATTAGGGTTAGGGTTAGGGTTAGGGTTAGGCAGGAAGGGCAGACTAAGTATCACTTGGCAACATTAACTTGCTCACTACATTCACAGTGTCAGACTTAAAGTCTGTATCAGTGACAGATAACTTGTCATGAATAACCACTAAGGAAGTCTATTAAAGAATATTTAATTCATTGTATAACATTTGCAAAATTCAACTGTCAGTGGATTAAAACATTCTCTTAAAATATCTTAAATGTATTGATTTGTGAGTCCACAAATAAATGTTTAAGTGTGTGCAGTCTATAGTCTGCATGAGGAAAACCTGTAGGAGTCAGTTCTTTCATCCCACCCAATGAAGACTAGGACTGAATTCTGGTCATTATGCTTGAAAGCAATCACCTTTACCCAATGAGCCATTTGGTTACCTCGGCATTTAGTGGATTTACAATAACAAATAAACAAAAGAAGCATCACCACCAACAAAATTCTTTTATTTACTGAATTTCTGCCAATAAGAAGAACAAAAATAATAATCATAAAAATCTCAATGTCAAGTGGCTCAGTTCTCTATCTGCTTGGTCATGCATACAAATAACTATAATATATATGTTATATACACTATACATATAATACAAATATGTACAACTAAACTATATATACTATTTATAATAGTATACATAATATATACTAACAAATTTACTTTCCCATCTATTTAGACTTTCCAGTACTTATTCTATACTACTTACAGAGCTGTGTGAAAAAAATTTTCAGTCCCTTTAGCAAGTCTCTAAAGATAGTTCACTAGAAATCATCCTTAGGATTTTATTAAGTCACTTCAAAAATTAAAAGAATTAAAATTAACATCCTATTACTTTCCCAACAGACAAAAATAACTGGCAACTTCAATTTAGTGTTATTAAACCATCAAAACCTGATAATACTTACAAAAGACTTTTTTCTTAATAAGTAAAATTTAGCTACTACTTAGCGTAAGAAAAAAACACAATCTACTATTAATCTAGGCAGAGATAGCACTGACAGGTCTAGAAAGGCAATCCATATGGGACACGAGCCTGTCGTGTTCAGTTCTCTTGTCATCACAATCCTCAGCCTGCAGCTGTCTTCTCAGGGAGGATAGGAGTTACACATGTTTGCTATTTATGGAAACATCCCTATAAACTTAAGTGTGGGTTCAGGTCAGAGTTCTAGGGTCAGGAAAAAATATAAATATCACTTAAATGAATCACCAATGTCACTTTCAGCTCTTATATTCTTTCTTTAAAAACCTCCTTTCAAAGGATGTTATAATTTCTATTTTGGAAAATTACAAGTAAAACTAAATAGCCACTACTTAGGGATTTTAAGCATGCTGTTACTTTTAAAACATTACTAATTTTAAGGCAACTTGAGTTCTTTCTCCAGCATCAAAGACATTGGTTTTATTCTCAGTAACTGACATGCTTTAGGCCACTTGAAGACTCTAAGTGTGGCTGGGCATATTCTCAGTTTAAGAACCCTTGTCTCGCAAGCAAAAGGCCCAGCATGAAAGAAAATGAGGGAGGAGGAAAGGGGACATTGTTTTATGTTGTGGTTCCTCTAAGGTGCTTTATAGAGCAGATATGGATATAAAATTAAAAAAGATACATTATTAAAGAAATACATGTAAAAATAATGAGCAAGTTAATTTACATAAAATGATACTTAAGTGTACAATAACTTTGAGATTATAACTATATAAATATGATATTGCTAAGTTTTAAACTTAGTTTATTTTTATAAAATGAAGGAAAAAGTCCAGATCTTATTTCAACTATAAATAGCACACTGTTGATATTCTAAAATGGCATTTTTGATTATTACTGTACAAATGAGGAGCACAAAACGTAACAGGCATTAATTTCAAAATTAACCAAAATAGCTAATGGAGGTTTATATCTGCTGGCTTAGGAAATATCTAAAAAATTTAGCAAGCTAAAAAGAAATTTACAAGTTTAAGAAAAAAAAAAACTCTAGTAAGTAATTATTTATGTGAAGGAAATAAATAACCAAATAGAAGTAGAGAGTGGAAAATTTAGAAGTCAATGAAGCAAGGAAAGGGGTGTGAAATTACACAGGGGAGAATATAAAGAAACCTATAGCCATATCCCTGGGAAATACAAGTTAGGTTCCTGAGGACATAGATGAGTTACTTATACTAAATGTTTTCAGTTTACCTATTAAAGTAACACTGCACTAGGTTTCAGACCTGAGGGCTCTCTATCCAGGCCCATGTTCCAGAAGTAGTCAACTAACTCCCCATGCCTGGCATGACTAATTGAGTTTTCTCACTTGATGGCTTTATGTATGAGGGAAACTTACTTCTATATACCATCTTTCCATGCAGCTATCAATATGGCCAGCACTTACAAAATTTAGTACAGTCCTTCAGTATGTCCTCAATTTATTAAATGGGAGAACAGAAGCTGTAGTTTATAATGAAGATACTATCTTTCAAAAACTATGCTTTAGAAAATATACTGCCTATTTCTCTTTTTAAAGTATATCATTCCCACAATTTAACTATTCACATTAAGCCGTAAGATGAATATAGATTTACAAGAAAGGTAAATTAGAAAATGTGTCTTTCAGAGATCTGTGACAGACTTCCCATTATCCAACTGTTTTGCAAGAATGGAATTTGATGCACTGACTATTTTAAAGAGAGATGGTTACTTTATCAGTTCAGCTAAAAGGAAAATCTCAAGACCATACAGTATTTTTGATCAGCAAAACAAAGTCAAATATGCTTTTTAAATAATTCATTAAAGACTAAACCAAGAAGGAATAGGTGGTTTAATTCAAGTACTATGAAACATGAATTAATTCTTTACTTTGGATTTTATTTTCTCTTTTCAAATAATTTAGCTACATTAACAGAATTCTTTATGAATAGCTTTAAAATAAATACCTACTCTGAGATTTAATATAAAAATAGTAGACCAAAGAACCCACATTTTATTTGGAAGCACTGTCATACCATACTTAAAAAATAATACTACTACATAATACATTACTTCAGTTATCTCAAGAATACTGCTACTTTTTTTTAGTTCATATATTGCATATTCTATGCACAGGAAAAAACACTTCTGTGGTTTAGAAGCTGCTTAATTTATATCTTTTCCACTCAAGCTTTGTAAAAATAAATCAAAAAGAAAACAAGGTATTGGTTTCAGCAAAGGAGATAATTGCTCCTTGAAGTCGGAGGCAGTAGGCAGCTGCAAACATCCGACTGAAAGCCCATTTGTGGCTTCACAGCTTCCAGTCGAGGATGTTTACAGTCGCTCACTGTCAACAGAGATATGCCTTCTTCAGCATTCTGTCTCACTGACGGAGGAGAAGTCCCCTCTAGGTGTTTCTGAAATGTACAGGTAACATTTCTGTAAAACTGTAAAGCCTTGTTCACACAGATAGGCCTTAGAAAATGACTACAGTTCCAAACAGATAGATGCTTCAGCAACATCTATTGTTCATCTGGTAAGTGTCAATTTAAACAACACTTGCAAATAAATGGTTCCATCCATTACTGTTGGCCATAAGAAACAAACAGGCAAATGGTGAGGTGACTTACTAGGATTACAGCATCAAAATCTTTCTTTGAACAAAAGTAACCAGGAAAAAGCTTAATCATCTACACAGTATAAAGTGCACATTCAACATTAAACACTGAAGTAGAGAAGCTAAGACTATCAACAAAACCAGGAAAGTTATAAACAGATGAAACACTTACGTGCTGCTTCTACAGATCACCTTTGTTCTGAAATCTGTTTCCATAGAGGTCTTGAACAGTCAGCTGATGATTGAAAGAGTAAGCAACAATCAGGAGACAAGCAGAAAAGAGTAAGGAGGTGTGGGTCTACATGCATCTGTCGCTCAGTTTCCCACTGGAAAAACACAGAACCTATCGCTGGCAGTAGGGGCTGGCAGCAGTGACGCACATTAACTCCACATCTGAATGTTCTGAATTCCACTTCCATTCTCTAATGAAAATAAATGAGGAAAATGGAAAGTTAAGCTCTATCAGTCACTACTTTTCCTGAAGTAATTCAAAACCCTTCTGAGTCTAGTGAAAGATTAAGCTGATACAGTGGGTGTGCCTTTCCCTGAGATTGAGTTTTAGATGAAGTTACCACAAGGTTAAATTGCCAATGCCTTGGGATTTTATGATACAAAAGTCCCCATAGAGAGCTTCATTTTTTTTTTTTAGAAACTAACAAATGTGATGAACTCCATAAATTTCCTTTTCAAAGCAAAGGGTTGTTCTATCCCATTGTGGTTTAGAAAGTTAATCTTTGAGGCAGCAGGTGAAAACAAGCTGAATTATGTTGTGGCCATTCTCTTTATTAACGAAACACTTTGAACTATTCAAACTTCCTAGGAAACCATAATTTCTCAATGGGTCAAGTCACACGGGGAACAAAGCAAACTCTATCAGTGCTGGCAAGTCTACATTCCAGACATTCTTAGCACTTGGCATTCATATACCACTGCTGCCCAGAGCTGAGTCAATCCTAAACTTGATTACAGCCACCAACCTCCTGAATGTCTCACTAAGGCACTCACTGCTTTTAAGTGGCCCACAAATAGAGAGGCATGGTGCTCTTTAATTAAAACATAAATACCAGAACTGGCACCTCAGAGAATATTGTACATAAACTTTATAAAAAGAAGAGATTTCAGTCCTATAAATTTTTCTGAATGTTAAAGATCTCCTAGTTGCCTTGAGATCTGTCCACTTTTGAGTGGGAACTTCAAATTAAAAATTATAAATCGCTAATTTCCTAGCACACACTAAGCAAACTTTCAACCACTCAAGCCTTTTGTGCAACACTTTATATGCAAACACAAATAAATCTTTAGAACATGAAAGACAATAGATACAAGAGCTCAAAAAATGCAAAAGCATTTAACAGGTATCATCAGTCCAGTGTTTCAAAGCCTTCACATGTTGGGTTTTCTTTTCTTTCTTTCCTTCCTTCTTTCTTTTTTAAAGCAAGATATAAGCACAGCAAAAATTCACAAAAAGCTAAATTCAATTTATTCAAATGCATGCTGGATAACTTTGTCACTTGAAGTGAAGTTTTGCATTTTTGTTGTTGTTGAGTAGCAGAGACCCCACTTGTAAACATACTTTTCAAAGTTAGAGGGTTGAGATAAGATAAATTATCTATTTGGCTTCTAACTCCACATATCTGGATTTTATTTTGCTCCACTGATTCTCTAACTCTTACTCAAAAAGATGAGAAGCTGCTGGGTGTGTACACCTGGCAAAAACTACCAAATGCTTCTGCTATACCTTTCCAACAGAGAACCACTGGTCTAAAATATCTGAAATAAGTAAGCTTGCTTTTGACCAATATCTTTCCGTTATCTAGAAAATACAAATGTTTTTTTAAAAGTATGTGCTAACAAATATGAAAGAATAAGATTCAAGTTCATTCAGTATATCAGACTCTGATCTGCCTTATACAACCTTGGAACACTGAAAACATACTTCCAACTTCAAAACTATGAGCATTC
The DNA here is from genome assembly GCA_004025045.1 of Sigmodon hispidus. Classification (NCBI taxonomy): domain Eukaryota; kingdom Metazoa; phylum Chordata; class Mammalia; order Rodentia; family Cricetidae; genus Sigmodon; species Sigmodon hispidus. The sequence continues at coordinate 65,493 of PVIH01005211.1, forward strand.
CATGGCTTCAGACCTATGAATCAAGGTCCCTAAGTTTGCCAGCCCAAAAGTGTAATTATTCTGGTGAAGAAGATTTCAAGGCTAGTACTAAAATCTTTTAAAATATTTTCTGAGCTAGTCAAGGAAATGAAAACGTACAAGGTGCCCTGCCCCTATAGAAAATGACCCTTCTCCTTTCTACCTTTCTCCTTCCTATCCACATAACCTCTCAACTTCAGGTTTGCGTGTTTAAAGTAGTATTCCAAGAATGGGAGGCCTGTGGTCAGCATAGGGTCCAGTGTCCAGGATATGCATCCTGCCCTTGGAACCCTAGGGTCTAGGAAGGTGCAAGAACAGTACAGAAATTCTATCTCGTTTTAATTTTGACACACCTGTAAAGAACAAACACCAACTGGTCAGTTTCCTTGTTGAAAGCATGCATAGGACTCATTTGAAACAGAATAGCTAAATGTAAAAACAGAATTTTGAACTTCAAATCCAAGCTCTATCTTTCTGACTCATTCTTCTATGTCTAGTTTTCCTCAAAGCTTTAGCTAGTCTAAGGGGTTGTGTTAAGCCTCACTACATTTCCTGCTAATCATGACACCAATGAATCTTCTTGACTTTCTTTATTGTTAGAAGTAATATTAATAAAAACCTACCTGCTAGCCCTTGTTTTGTGGAAATGAATAGAATCTTGGGAATTTACTGACAGCAACTATTCATGGAGTATGCTCATGGAAATAACTGTTAAGAAACTCAAATTCTAAGAAAAAAAAACCAATTTTCTTAGATAGTAAAGAGTTTAAATTTAGTCTGGAAGTGAACATAATTATTTTGCTCAACTATCATTCTTTACTAAAATGACAGTACAAAATAAATAAAAAATTAAGTGTTATATACTCATCTTTATGACTGTTTTATTGGAGGGGGGGTTCCTCCTGTAGCTCAGCCTGGCCTTAAACTATGTAGCAGAGGTTGACCCTGAAATTCTGATTCTCTTGCCTCTATCTACCAAATGTTGCAATATGATTATAAACATGCACCATGCTTGGTTTAGTTCAACTGAGCCTCACCTAAGAATTTATTTTATGTCAATTGATATCTACCATGCTACCTTTTATGCCTGTCATAGACGATAAAGCAGCTACAAAGCCAAATACATCATCAACTAATGCTAATGATGACACCAGACTTGCAGAACTGAAATTAGAATCATGGCTCACTGCTCACTCCTCTATTCTGGTGTTCTGGATCATTTGTGGAGTATGAGAAGGTATACATTTGAATAAGTAAGAGACAGTTAACAGTTCAATAATAATTGTATTTTCATTAGAAAATTAACATAAAATATTAAACAAAAATTTAAGAGTTAAAAACACCTTTATGATGAAAAAGGTTTGCTCTCCAAGCCAAGTTTTCAGATATTCTCAAATACCCGAACAGCATCAGGACCTTAGAACAGCATCAGGACCTTAGCCTTATCATTCATTCATTCTCCACTCACTCCCCACCTGCCAGGAGTAGTTCTCTTACTTTAACTGGTATTCCTACTATGGTGGGACATTCCAAGTCAGGGCTGCCCAACCTACAGGCTAATAAGGGACTTTCCCACTCCATTCTATCTACCTCAGTTCTCTCCTTTTACCTCACTGTCAGCAGTTCCCAGACAACCTCCCTCAGACCACAGCCTGCTGGATCAGCTCTTCCCTCCAAACTTGCTTAATTAGACTCCTTCCAAAGAACAGAAATACTCTCCTGCTTCTGCTGAAATACCGCATGCCTCTAAAGAAATATCAAGTATATTTAAACAAGTTTTATTGTAACAATCACATGGCAGAAATGAGTGCAAATAATGAACTACATTAAAAAAGAAACAAAACTAAAGCTATAATTTCCATACTGTAAAAACTCAGTATGATTAGTATTATTTCTTCAGGATAATATATTGTTTCAGATGTGAACAATTTTATACCAAATGTGCCTTTAAAAAAATATTTATTTTACCAGGCATGGTGAAACACACTTGTAATCATAACACTTAGGAGGAAGAATCTGAAGTTAGCTTGACTACAAAGAATATATAGGATGTTTCAGGTCAGGCAGGGTTACACAGGGAAACTGTCTCAAAATAAATATTGGAGTTGGGGCAGCTACACATTTGTGGTTTTAGAAGGACCAGAGTTTAAGATCAGCATGAGTAACAGACTTCATTTCAAAAAATAATAATAAGTCTGTTAAATAGTATCAGTAACTAGAAAACATCTATTTTTAATTTAGGCCAATTGTTCAACTGATATATATATATATACACACATATGTAAGTTAAGTGATCTGGTATTGTTAAATATTAGTCTACTACTTAATTCATTTCTTTTTGACAGAACTTATAAAGGCAAGGTTAGTCTTTAATAATAATCAATTGCCATAAAATAACTAGAATCTCATACTTCCAAACTGATTCATTCTGTAAGGACTTATGACAGAACAGATTGCTTTTAGAATTATGCAATGAGAGCTATGCTATCAAATTAAAGTCAAGACAATAAATAACTAAGTTATATAACTGTTATTAAATTGAAATCACTGCCCTGCTTTTCTATATGGTGTACCTTACTTTAATACAAATATTTAGAAAGAGCTGACCAATTTCAGACATAGAGACTAGTATCTTTAACACCTCCCTACAAAGGCAAGTCTCTGAAAGGAAAAACTACCTTTAGTCTGCCCATGTCGATGATTCTATCTACTGAATCTACTGAAGTGCCCTGCAGAAAGTGGTTGTTCCCTATATGCTGGCTGAATCTTCAAGATATTAATAAGAGAATTCTTAAGATGCATTTTATTAACAATTAGACAACATCTTTTGGGAGCTTACAACTCAACAAAGACAGCAAAGCCACAACATGAAGATGCTGTTTCCCACTGTGTCTTGTGAGAATTCTCCAAGACTAGCTGGTGAACCTTAAATAACAGGAAGACAAGAGCCATAGGGTTCCTTGGCAGACACCTGGGGGGGGGGGTTAGGGGAGATTTTCAACTTTCTCCTCTGAGCTACTTTCTCTATGAAAGGAAACAGCAATTCCTGCTTCTCAGACCTTCCTCAAGAAGTGATCAAAGTGTCTGTAAAAAGACAAAGAATGTATGTCCCTACTTGTTAGTTCACATACTATCATTATCTGATTATTAGAAGGTTAGGGAAGCATAAATATAACATTATATACTAATGGAAACAAAATACTAAAATGTTATTTAGGCTTTTATAACAGCTAGCTGCCTGATTTCATCAGACTATACTAGATGTTAATTTTTTCAATAAGAGGGTTAAGAAAATTTTCTATAAATTCCTTACAACTATAAAGTGGCATGATTCTAATTTCTTGATTTTTTTCAACTTATGAAATACAGATGAGAACAGAGTAAAGGAAGGTTAAGAGATTTTAAAATTAAAGATACACAAATCACCGAAGCAGATTTCTCTTAACTAGTTATTTTTTTTCTCCTTATGCAAAGTCACCAATTACCCTGAATTCATTCACTTTTCACAACCACTTTAAAAAAAAATAGCACCATTACACAGTGGTTTGAAAGTAGTTACAGACACAGCAGTGAGACACTAACTTATAAAAGCTTCCTGTAGAAGAACTTGTCTACAGTGCTGTTTGGTTATAAAAAAAAGAAAAAAAAAAAAAAAAGAACTAAAGCAGGGAACAAAGAAAGATCATATGCCTTATGCTGAAGGCAAATAGCAATAAAGCACACAGCAATTCAGGACAAAAGACTTATTCAGGATCCAGCCTTTAAATCAGCTTTCATAGCTCGACATAGTTTCATAAGAAAATGAGCAATTTAACTGGAAATATCTTGCTTACCTGAAAATTAGACACTTTCAGAAAAGTTTTATGGGAAGTTAATATTTGACTAAAAATGTTTTGGGTTATCTAAAGCTCAACGCTCAAATAAGAATTTTTAAATTTTTCATGAAATGACTATAAACCTGCAAGATAAAAAATACTCTTACTCAAAGAACAATTACCCATTTAATAAGCACTCATTATATTTATGATGAATGTCAATTGAGCCAATAGGGATGGCTGACAAACATTTCTAGTGTGACTGGCTCAAATTTCACTTGTAAAGTTAAGCATTGAGAGTGGAGGTTGAAAAATAGTTTAGGCCAGGTGGACAGCACAGACACAGGAACAAACAGAAGCAATAAACACGTAGTATTCGTGCAGCTCATGCTTCTGAGAGTCCAAGAAAGCACTTGTAGGTCCAAGTTCCAATTCTGCCTAATATAGAAAAACTGGGCACAGTGGCAATAGAATCTAATGAGAACAGTGTCAGAGGAGAAAAGTTTCTATGACAATAGCAAAGAATGAATAAGTACAAGAATTAGATACAAAAGAAAGAAAAGAAATAAAAAGAAAAAGAAAGAAAGAAAATCTGTCTGCCGCTTTCTGTTTCCTAGAGTCCCTAAATGCTTGAAGAAAATGCCAGGGCTAGGCAATAACTGGGAAAAGCATCGTTAATTCCCTTTATTTCATGGAAGGAGATCTAAACAAGCCCTGTCAGATGCTTTTCTACCTGGGGAACAAACTATCACTTAGAAATTACTTTCTCTAAATCAATAGTTTTACAATTCAACTCAACATTTTGTTATTCAAAGAGACCATTTCTTTTCCATAAATGTGAATGAGCAATCTACTTTTTATACAGCTAGTAAGATAAAAAGTCAGGGAGAGGCATAAAATGAGTTACCAGAAAATTTAAAAATAAGAGTGGTAATGTATCTTAGATTTTGTGAGATGGTCACAACTTCAATTACTCTGTCCTATTACAATCATAAATCAAGAAGAAATACTTCAAGACCCATGATCTGATCAAGGATCTTTATACATGACCAAAATGGAATTTAAAAATAGGGCTAAAATCTCTCCAAATTCTAACTTTAATCTTATGTTCTGTGGAACAAAAGTGCTGCACTTTTACCTAGACAATTAAAAAAGTAATATAAAAAACTACATTACATTTAAGTTTTAAAAATACTGGACCCTAATTTACACTCTGAAGAAAAAAACCTTCCATGTTGATCAGCATTCTGGAGCACTAAGTCTTAATTTCCTTTCTTCCTTACTAAAGCTATTCTTAAAGTTGCCTCTGGCATTTTCTAAATGTACTGAGAAGTCTTAGGGCTCTGGCAATTTTTTAACTAGTAAAATAAACATAGCAATAGAGTACCTTCAGTCCTTCAAACAGTATTGTTTGTATTATATGCCCCATCCACAAAGGCTACACAGAAAATACCAGTATGAACAAACATTACTTAGATACCAGTGGCTTCTCAGTAGCACACTCAAGTCTCAGAATGCAAAAAAGGAAGAAAATTTCCACTCCTACGATTCTCAACTCCCTGGCTCAGCACATGTCATGAAAAAGAAAGTGACATTGCCTGTTTCTGTGAATTTGGGGAGGAGGTGTGGGTGTGAAGCAAATCAGCAAATTCTCTCCTTTCATTTCCCATCATCCTCCTGCTCCCAATTTATCTCTTCATTTCCACTTTTCTTTTCTCCCTTTTCCTACATTTAGCTGCTCTCTCACCTTTTCTCCTGAATTCAAACAGAAAAGACTGCTTTGCCCTTCAATTCTGTTACTTACTATTAATCTGTTTCCTACAATATTCACATATAAATCACTACTAAATACTATTTTCTCAGAAATATACAAAGGGCAAGGGGAGGATGAACTGGCACAAGGTTAAAACTGGCAGAAAAAAATTCTATTATTTCCAAAGCTCAGGCTTCCAACTGAGGGAGAAGAAAAACTCTCCTGAGGAAAAACTGCATGAGTCAGCCAGAAAATGCCAGAAAGAGAAAGACATGAAGGTTCCTGCAGCCCTAGAGCAAGAACCTCCTCCACCTGGCAGGCTGAACCCTCAGATGAAATCTGAGAACATCTGCCTTGTGCTTCCAGAGCCACTGGAAGGAGGGCATGCTGCTCTTTATACTGGGCCCAGCTCAGTGCCCTATCCTTTGCTAAGAGACCCATCTTTCCCAAGATCCTGCACAACTTTCTGTTGCTTCTGAGTATCAAGATTGTTACCTACTTTTCTTATACATTTGTCTCCCCAGTTAAAGACATAAATACTTGCACTATTACTTTCTCACTTGTAAAATAAAGACTATTTTAACATGGAGAATATTAAGTAAACTAACACTTATGAAAATGTTTAGCTCATGATTTAGTATGTGAAAACACAAAGTAGACCTGTGAAATCTCCAGCTCTGAATAACATAACATTTTTATAATAAGTCAAAAAAATATTTATTTTTCTTAATGTATTTCCCACTAAATACTAACCAAAACTAAGGAAGTTTTCTGAGGAAACTGGTCTTTATATTAAAATCATGTTTAGTTATTTCTGACTTTAAGATACTAGCTATTGATGATGAAATATACTGAAATCACAGCATACCAAAAAGGAAGTTTGAGATGTTACCATTGGCATGAATATCCTGTATATGACTGTTCACCACTGCACTAATTCACATTTTTTAGGTTCTATTGAAATAATAATATTTAATATGTTTCACTGTATATTCCCTATCCCCATAAAAAGAATAGTCTAAAGTTATATGTCTAAGAGAAACTGATAACCTTATTTGGAGGAGAACATATCAGCTCTAATGGAGGATAGGGAAATCAGAGAAGATGAGATGATATAGAGCACTTTATAGCAAGGTAAAAAATGTTTGCTTTACTTGTTACTGTACAAGTAAGTAAATTAAATAACAAAAATTTACAGAATACATTCCAAATATAGAGGCACATATTAGTAAAGAATAAAGTTATCTCATGAAAGCAAAAATTCTAGTCTAGACTTCAATTTTCCTATTTTACGGCTGTTTTAAGTAAAAACATTCAAAAATATGTATACAGCCTCAAAGAAAATCATCAAAAAATGGTAGGTACATGTTAATTTTTCAATCATAATTTTGCAAAAAGTTAACATTTCCATATATATTAAAAATATTAACTTAGAGACTGGAGAGATAGTAATGATGTTTTAGAAGCCCTAATTTATATGACTATTATCTACACAGCAATTCACAACTGTGTAACCCCAGTCTTGGGATCTGACACCATCTTCCAATCTCTGAGGCACCAGGCAAATGTATGGTACAGACAAACATGCAGGCAGACATCCACACACATAACATTAATAATTTTAAAAAACAGAAGTATTTTTGTAGTGAAGCATGGTAGTACACACCTACAGTTGCAGTACTCAGGAGACCGAGGCTTTAGAATCACAATTTCAAGGCCAGTCTATGTTATATGAAGATACTCCAAAGGAAAAAAATAAAATAAAATAAATAAACCATCAATTTATATGTCACTAGAGTCAGGTATCAAAAATAATTCCAAAAACCATTTTCATAAATTTAAGTCCAGAAATCTTAAAACATTATACAAAATATTCTCTAGATAAAGCAAAAAAAGTTATCATTAAAAAAAATTGGATTTTTTGTGTGTTTTTATAAATAGTTTGGCTACAATAAAATTATACTCACAATACTTTAAGCAATACAGTTTACTATGAAAATAGTTTTGAATTTTTACTCAATAAAAAACATTTGCATTGATGATTTAAATCCACAACAGAGGAATTGAAAGGCTCTTAAACTGCAATTTTAAGGTTAAACTTGTTTAAATTTTAACACTGTACCTTGAAGAGCTCTAGTTCTTGCATAAAGAACAGTAGCCTTCATTTAGGCAAGATATTGCCATTACCTGTGTATGAAAAAAGCAATATTCCATACAACTAATGACAGGAAAAGTCTTAAATTCAAACTTCTAACAGTACCTAGCCTCAAGTAAAGTTTAAGAAAAGGAAACAAACAAAACACAAGCACAACTCACATTTTCAGAAAAAAAGAAACTTTCTCTAAATAATTATGCCAAAGAATTTATATGCTAAGCACGACTGAATGTAAAAATTCCAGTGAAGTCAACCATAGCTTTAGTACTTTGAGTATGATTAACAGAATGAACCCTCAAAGGTCAATTAAAAGTCAACACACTTTAAAGAGCTATCCCTACAGTCTGGTCAATGTATAATAGTGTCTCATAATTTCAAAGTATCCTTAATTTAGGTGTGATATGCACATGATGTATGTACACATAGATGCAGCCTACAATACACACAAGCCAGATTAGAGAAAATTCACCGAGTATTTTTCATTTTAGAATATTTTTCATTCTAGCCTAGAGTTTTTTCATTCTATGACTTTTAGTTATGTAATAATTTGAAAAAAGAACACATATAGCCAGTATTACACAACATTCACCAATAAAAATGAAATGTAAAATATTATTGGTTTTCACATGACCTTCTAGTTTCTGTGAATCGTGTGTGTGTAAAAGTATGCCAAACTCCATGTCACATGCTTCAGGATTCCAGTATTTGGGAAGCTGAGCTACAAGAATTAAAAATTCAGAGACAGTATAAGTGACATGGTAAGATCCACTCCAGCCTGGGCTAAAGCAACACCTTATCTCAATAAATTAATCAAACAAATAAAAATTTCATTTATGTTAAAAATGTACAGACTTTTTAATCTTGTCACTACTCCCCAAACGACCCAACAGAGCAACTACTTACATTGTATCACATTATATCGTGTCTAAGAGTATACATACGTGTGAGGATTGTTCATATACTCAATTACTGTCCATTAAGGATTTAAACAGTCACAGATTTTTAGTATCTACATAGTGGTGGATCCTGGCACCAATTCCTCCCAACCCCAATTGATAGTAAGGACTGATAGTCTACTATTTTACTATTTTAAATGACTCTTAAGAATAATGTAGGCTTGCTGTCTTGCTCCCTCCCTGCCCTGCCTCTAATACCTATCAACAGATACTTAATTTGTTCCCCAACTAATCTTGAGCTCTTCTATTTAAAAGGCTTTCCAGAAAAGGCATATGGAATACCATCCTATGTAAGACCAAATATGTGCTAGAACCTCAGAATAAGAAAAATCTGGCCAATGCTCTCCACTCACTGATCAGGAAAGTAGAGCAGCCTGAGTTGGCTCACACAAACACTGGTAAAAGTCTTAATTAACATTTACTCAGTCTAGTGCTTTATCAAGTATATACCACATATCTTTTTTTGCATTAAGACTTTATAACTAGGTTATAATTGGACAAAAGGTTGCGACTACCATATGAATTTAAGGAGGGTGATATTCTTAAGAGGTTAGGGATCTGAAAACAGACTAGGGAGGATTAGAAATTGAAAAATGGGCAGATTCTGGTGGTTCAAGTGAAGATATCACCCATGGGCTAAACTATAATGGTTGGTTGTTCCTAAACCTATGAAGATAGGGGTTTTGTTTTGTTTTGTTTTGTTTTGTTGGGTTTTTTTTAGAGCAGGATGGGACTCCTTTTGTTGACAAGTAATAGAGAAGAGAGATGAGGACAAGGATACGAGGGGCTTGACTGGAACCTGCCCATTTATGTTGACAGAATTTTAAAAGGCTGCTATAAGTAGCAAATGAAATGATGCTAGAGGAACTACTTTGACATTATCTACATACTACCTCAAAGTCCTTGGATAGGAGCCTCTCTAACCAGAATCCATCCTTTGGTAACAAATGTCTTTAGAAAAAAAGCAACTTTTAAGCTGAATTCTGGATCCATTCCTAATATGATGGGTAGAAATATATTCCTTTCAATAATTCTAAAAGCTAAATCTCCTCATTAAAGAAACAGCTGTTACCTTTAAGTCCAGAAAATTGAGAATCAGTGACACTAAAATCTAAAGCCAAGATTTGAGGCAGACTACATAACCAGTGCTTCTCTAAATGGCCACACACACACACACACACATACACACATACACATATATATGGTGCTAAATAAGATGGTAATAAAGGAGATGAGGGTAGAGAAAGCACCTGGGTCAGAAAGCTGTACCAAGAAACTCAAGTTATTAGCTGGCACTACAATCTGTATCTTTCTCCTGCCCTCTTTCCCTCTGCTCAACAATTACTACTCAATGATGTAACCTTCCATTGTGTTAAGGTTACTTATCTCTTCCAGTGTGTACTTCCATTTTTTTCTTCTTCAGTGACTCTCAACTGCTAAAAAGGAAAATTGAAAAAGTTATTATTAAAAATTACACCTACTGGATATATACAGTATCCTCATTATTAGCGGATGGTATTTTAATGTATACTCATGCATAATTTTCAAAACAACTCCTATGAGACAGGCACCTTTATTGTCTTTGTAGTAAAGGAGCTAAAACACAAGAGGTCAGGGGTGTATCCAAAACTACCTTGGACAGTAAACATCAGCTAGGATTGGAATTAGATCCAGTAGACTACTCAGCCTATTCTTTGAACTTCTCCTTTACATTTTCTTTGTTTTTCAATAAACATAAAAATCTCCACAAGTTGAAGGATATTTGAATACAGATCTTACAGAGGCTCTTACATAAATTTGTCAACAAAAATAAGTAACAATAAAAGGCAGGGGTACTTGGATAGAGCCACACATCTGCCTGCCAAAATATTAGCATTTTCATCCAAAATTTCAAATGTGAGTGTTAAAGAATAAATGGACAACTCTCCATCAAGAGATTTGTTATAGTCTCCCAGGCTTTCATCCCAGGGTCTATTCTTAATCTTAAACCTGAAATTTAGTTAACAGGGTAAGTTCACTAGGTTTTATTCCCACAAACAGGACTGAAAGGAAGCGTCTATGAATTCTAGTTATACTCTAAAATGGCTTTAGTTGGTTAATGTGCAAAGACAATAGATGAAAGAAGAAACCATGTCTGGTGTCATAGAAAAATGATTAGGCACTGAGCTTCTGAGAAATTGAAAGAAAACACTAGCCACTATAACACTGACCCCCCAAAACCCAAAACACTAATGCTTACAGTTTTGTGTGACTAACTCTCGAGCAGAAAGAAGCTTCTGAGTGCAGCCTGAGATTCCATTCACAAACACTTTAATTCTCTTAGTACAGAGAGGCTCATTAGTGTGAAGCTAGCTTTCAAGCTCCACATGGGAATTTTGATACCTGGCTATAAAGAGCACCCTCTTGTATATCGTTCCTACCTCTGACACTGCTGCACAACTAAGAATATTTGTATTCTGAGTAAAAAAATATGAAACTTTACAATGAAAGCTCATTGTTACCAATGTTAGGTCCAGTGGTCACTTTCCCTAAGTGTCCCAACTTCCAAATTTTAAGGCCTTACTATTCTCCTAATACTACCATTATTACACAGAACAGGCCACACTATAGATCTTTCTTATATCCAGTGCTTGTCTAGAGCAAAGACCTTCAAAAGATGTCATTCTTAGTGTTTAGTTTGATATTAGCTTGGAGATAATTTTTCTGAGGATTTACTTTGATTTTAAAAATACTCTTTCATACAAATAAATTGAAAGCTTTCATGTTATTTTCTAAATGAGTTTTAAAATGAAGCAGCACTCAAAGGAAACATTACAATTATGATTGGGACATTTAATTAGATATGCAATCAACGCAAACAAGTACTGATTATTTAAGAAACATACTTCTTCAAAGGTTCATGCTCAAATAAAACTAGGTCACAAAACGTATATTAACTCAGCACTGTTATCATTCTCCTAGAAACACTACTAGTTGTCTTTGTCTCTAAATATGTATCCCTATTTTAAGCTATAAACTTTCAGGCTCGGTACTAAAATTAAATTTACTTTTTCCATAAATTCTTTCTTTGATATTTTCCTTCTTTCCAGAAAAAAGCCTGGTGATAACTTTCTTTAAAAGATAAAGCAAATTTTTAGTTATTTTTATCTGAACATTTGGTATTTTAGTGAGCAAATATTTCCTGAGTATCTAATTTCCATGTCTGTGTTGTTTATAAGCTCCATGGTGGAGAAAACATGACCAGTGGAGCACCTGACATCTAAGAAGCACTCTCACTAAGTGAAAGAACTGTGGTACTTGATCATTGACAGAGCAAACACTTTCTTTATACACTGCTGACAAAGTGTACAAGAGTTCTGTTCATTAAAAGGTTTGATTTTACTTTTGGTGAGAAAATGTAGGTTATCATGATAACCAAAAGTTAAGATTTCATTATTTTACATTTCAATCTGAAATGACAGTAGTTCAAAGACAATGTTAGAACAAACATTTTAAATCATTCTTTAAAATTATACGCAGCACTAACACGTCTCAACAAAGAAGATTATGTAAGTGAGCTAGCTGACTTGGCGTCAGTGATACGAACACAGTGGCTATTTTCAATCCTTCATTAAAATTAGATCAAGATGTACTAGCACTGCTACTGTGCCCTCCCGCAAGGGAGATTTACATTACTTTAAAGACTTACTTGAATAACAGATAAAAGTTTTCTTTTCCTTTTTTGTCACAAGAGATCCCCCCCCCCCGATCTCCCCCCCTACTCCTCACCCTTCAACAAAACTTTTCAGTAGGAAGCAGTAACACAGAAACCAATGCCATAAACACAACACCTGCCCCATTTGCTCCTTCCTTTGCATAATAAATACTTCGAGCTGCTTCTAAACTGAGCGGTGTTTGCTGGGGGCACCTGCCACTTCACTCTAAGGATGGGTTCTGTCTCCCGCCCTAGGACTGCAAAACATCGTAGCAACGTTGAGCAGTTTTAAGAATCGCGAATCAAGTAATGAATACTTATTTTTCCCTCGAGATAACCTTCATGGATCGGTGTTTTTAAACCATCCGACTTAAAAGTTACTTCGGAGTAAGGCTGGAGGATGAATCCCGGGCGCAGAGAAATATATCCCGGCCTACCACTTCGGAACTCCCGCACCACAAACGAGGCTTAAGAAAAATCTCCATAGGAGACCCGTTCCAAAGCCAGAAGACTGTCGGTGTGGCTGTCGCCTCCCAGATCACCCCCGAGGCGAGCCGAGCCGCTAAATCATTGGTCCAAGGTCAAGCAGAGCCAGTCGCTGGCAGCGCAGCTCGGCGACCTTCTAACCTCTCCACCCCGCCCCCGCCAGGCCCAGGGCAGCCTTCGCCCCCGAAGGGTTCCCACGGATACCGTCCCCGCGTCAGCGGCACGCCAGCGCCTCTCGCCCGACCGCACTTGTATTTGTTCTCCCCGCCCGCTCCAAAAAAAAGTATTAAAGGCTCTCCTCACGCCTCCGGCCGCGCAGGCGCTCGAGCTCGCGGGCCCCGTCCCGAAGAAGCCGGTTCCCCAGCTCCGCGGCCCGGCCCGGCCCAACCCGAAGAGAAGCCGCAAACTTTTCCCCGTACGCGGCTCGCCTGTCGCGGGTTCCCGGCCGCCGCATTGTCTCCGCGGCCTGGGAGCTGCGGGCCCCGGGCGAGCCGCCCCGCACCGCCGCCGCCGCGCTCTTTGTGTGTGGCGGCCACGGCTGACAGGACGGTGGAGGGCTCGGCGCGCCGGCTGCTCGGTCCCTGCCGGCCGAGGACTGCAGCGAGCTCCTGTCGCCCGGGACGTCCGCGGACCCCGAGCAGCCAGCCGCGGGCCCGCCGCCCTCGCCACCCTGGCCGCCCGCCGCGCTCCCTACCTCCGCAGCCCGCCGCGCAGCCCGCCGCGCAGCCCCGCTCCCGCGCCTCAGCCCCACTCAGCGGCCCGGCGCGCTCGCTCAAGAACCCGGGGGAACGCGCTCCACCCCCTTGGCTGGCTCCCTCCAATGAACTAAGCCTGCGGGGAGGCGGGGCTGTCCAATCAGATGTCGGGACGCCCGGCAAGACAGCCAATAGGAAGCGACTCCGGCTACACACCCGCCCTGATCCTCGAGGAGCCGAACCGCTCAGAAGCCAGAGGTGGGACTGATCCTGCCGCCTTGAGCAAGTCCAGTCCGGCCAAAGGGCGTCGCAAAGGAGGCTGCCTGAGCAGGTCCAGAGCCTGGCGGCCCTTTTTGTGGACAGGTGAGGCGTGCTTCAGAGGTTCAACAACTCCTCACTTGCAAAAAAGCTGCACGCATAGATTGTAGCGTTATTAATTTTTAAAGTTAAGTAAGGCCTTTCTCTTTACAAGAGGACATAACCAGACAGCGCTCAGATCCATGTTTCTGCAGTCTTAATGAATTAGTCACAACACCAGGCATCTCAAGCAGGTTAGTTTCTGTCTTGATAGCAAATCCCAACTATCAATGGCACAGTAATGATTTTCTTTTCCTAAAGGAACATTGCATTTAAGATTGAAAAAAGTGAATATAATACATAGATCACTTTTTTTTATTATGAACCTCGTTGTTATTGTTATGTTATTGTTTTGAGTTAAGGTCTTTCTGAATAATTGTATCTGGTTTAAATCAGTTTACTCCTTCCTTAACTTCCTGAGTGCTGGTATCACAAGCACATCACAGTGTCTGTCCCCTTGTGAACCTTATTTCTACAGTAATGTCGCACAAACTGTCTTCAGTACAACTTAAGTGAAATTCTTGAATTGAAGGATATAGGGTTATATTAATATTTAATTAATATTAGATATTGGGTGTGTTCTTAAGATATTTCCAGCTTCCTAGAAGAGGCTTAGGTAAAGTACTGGTTAAATGTGATGGTCACCCTTACAGTAAAGAGAGACTACATAGCTATTTGCTTATTTCATATATCCACTGTGTTTGTTATGCTAAATATCTGGACCAAGGAAACTCACAGAACGCGGGATTAATGTGAGCTTGCAATTCCAGAGGAATAAACGTTCATGATGGCAGAGTGAGCAGAAGCAGCAAGTGGTAGGTATTACTGCTGGAGCAATGACTCATGTCTTGAGCCACAAGCAGGAAGCAGACATAGGGAACTCAAGAGAAATCCATCTTCCTAAGGCTCCCCAAACAGCATCACTAACTAGGCAACAAGGATTCAAACGTGGAGACTGTGGGTAACACCTTATTCAAACTACAAGTAGGATTACTCATTTTTCTTTGTTTCTATGAAGTTAATAATTTTACTGAATTCCTTTCTGAAAATGGACTACACGATAATGAAAAAAAGTATTTGGTAACACATATTTACACATTTTACAATAAAACTTTATTTGTATACTTCAAATAGCTGGCATGCTCAACTTATTTATTTTGGCAATAAATTGCATTTTAAAATATTTGTACATGTGACCTGTTCCTTTACATAAATTGTTTTGATGACTAATGTCATTTCTGAAAGGATGATTTGTAGAGTGAACCAAGTGGAGAGGAAAAAGGGGGAAGGAGGAAGAAAGGAAAAGGAGGGAGGGAGGGAGAGAGAGAAAGAATGTCAGACAAGAAAAAATGTTCTCTGACCACCCTTATTTCACAATTGAAACTCATCATGACTAGCTTGAAGAGAAAGAATGAGGTCCAGGACTTTGTTTTGTCAAAAGATCCAAGTTCTGTCCTGATTTGGGGCACATTGGTTAATTACTAACTCTGTAACAAGAGAACAATATGCTAGGTTCTGCCTGTCTCCCTGGGTGAGATCCAGCCGAGATAGTTGTCAAGCACTGTTTTCCATAAGATCCTGTGCCAAGTGCAAAGCAGTCTGATGTGTGTTATTATTATTCTAGACATTTCTGTCCAAATACTTGCCCACCAGCAGCCAATGAGCATTTCCTCAGTCTTCGTAGCTTTTCAATCTAAATATTTTCGAACCCATCAGTTTTTTTCTTAAAATAGACTTGAGTTAAGCTTCTGCCTACACATTCTAGAAAAAAAAAAAAAAAAAAAAAAACAGTACTTCTGTGTTAGGTACTGCAGTGTAAGCCAGTTGCCCCAGCTGCTCTTGCTCTGGAGACTAAATCAGGATCCGGTGGCTCTACAGTTTGAGGATGAGGTGAGCACTCAGTCTCTCTCTTCCTTCTCTCTCTCTCTCTCTCTCTCTCTCTCTCTCTCTCTCTCTCTCTCTCCCTCTCTCTCTCTCAATCTCTCTCTCTCCCTCTCTCTATCTCTCTCTCTGTCTCTCTCAGTCTCTCTCTCTGTTTCTCTCTCTCCCCCGCTTTCTTTTCTCCCATCTTCCTTACCCCTTTCTCGAATAACAACCAGAGCATTACTTATAACAGATTTTTCTTTCTTTCGTATCACCACGCTTTTGCAATAAGAATATGTTAAAAGACAAGAATTATATCTGGAGGAATTATGAATGGAAAAGTTTAGGAAATATTCTTTACTGATTGTTCTTTTTTTTTTTTTTGAAAGTGTTGCAGGTTTTTTTTAACTTATTTATTATGTATACAGTAGACAGAACAGGATACCAGATGTCATCGTAGATGGTTATGAGCCACCATGTGGTCTCTGGGAATTGAACTCAGAACCTCTGGAAGAACAGTCAGTGCTCTTAACCTCTGAGCCATCTCTCCAGCCCTACTGATTGTTCTTAACATATGTCTCAAAAACAAGATGAATCTTAATGTTCAATGCAGTACTGTTGTATTCATAATATTTAAAAATTCATGAAAATTTCAGCATATACATATAAATTAATATATACTGTGCCTGCTAATGTGCATAGCTTTCTATGGAAATTATAATGGCTGTGTCAAATTTATATCTGTATAATCAAGTACTGAATTATTTTGTAGGTATTTATTAGGGATTCATTTGAGGCTTTTGTGCTTAATTTTCAAAGAGGAAAGCGACATGTATTTTTAGATAAATGTCCATGTATTGTTATAACATTTGTTTACTTTCTTGCAGTCTAGTACAGAGGCTTAATTGTTACCTCAAACAGACATACATATGATAACTCTAGAAGGTGAAATTTACTAAATTTAATTGAACTTCCAGTTAATTTCAACTAACTAATTATATATATTATTTATATGTTATATATATAATTTTCTGAGTGGAAATGATAGAAGAATTGGTCAACATAAGTATACTATACATGACATATATACATATATACACATGTATGTATATCAAGGACAATGTTTGGTAATATATTACTAATCTATAAGTTCACACACATTTTTACAGGGAAAGTTAGCTGGGTAATATTTATGATTGCACTCAGATGCTAAATCATTTACAAAGTGATGCTTTTTGCAGTTTCCCAGAGTAACTTCCTCATCAGTCATCCATTATGGAACAGGAGAGTTACAGTGTAGGAGAGAGCTTTAACATACATTTAAATGTTTAATATAAAAACTGACTTTCACATTAGCACTAGCATTGGTAAAAATAATTTTAATATACAAAGATATTTTTTAAGTTTAGTCAGATGTCAGTAGTAGTATTACTACCCACAATATTTTGTGTAATTATTTTACATTTAAGGTACAATTTTCTTGAGACTGCATCATCACTGAGCAACTAGATTCAGATTTTCTGGATTCTGATTATTGAAATGCTTCTGGGTTTTTATCTTGGACAAAGCAGACTTCCACATGACTTGTCTCCAATTCACTAAATCCAAGTCATGCATATGAAAATGATGTTGTTTATCATAATGAAATAATATCTATAGAGAGAGTAGAAAAATACTTAGCTCCGTTTTTCATTCTATTTCTGACATGAATGAAGGACAATTGCTTTTGTGAGGCATGATGCTAGTTCCTTTAACACTTTATGAAA
This sequence comes from Sigmodon hispidus, assembly GCA_004025045.1. NCBI lineage: Eukaryota > Metazoa > Chordata > Mammalia > Rodentia > Cricetidae > Sigmodon > Sigmodon hispidus. Next base: position 83,051 of record PVIH01005211.1, read on the forward strand.
CATTTTTTCTTAATTCTTCAGCTTGCTCATGCTGTTGTCTTACTATGTGTGTGTTTATGTAGATAAATGGACAAATAACATATTTTGAGCTGTATATAGCACCTGGGTATGATGAGCTAAATGTAATTTGTAAGCAGTGAAGACAATATTAAGGCTCTTTCTGCAGTTATTCACAGAGATATAGAAATCTGATATGTCAGGTATCACCTCTCAAAAACTTTCTCAGAGGGTTGGGGAACTCTTTTGTCTGAATTGTAAGATTCACTTCTAGAAAGAAAAGGAAACCTCATAAGATACAGGAAGTCACTGAAATGTATAAGACTCACAAGCCTTTCAGACGTTACATAAACAGTGAACCATTGCTGTTAAAGAGGGGACTGCTCTATGGAAGAGTTGCCTGACATTCTCTGGCCAGGGAGCTCCACTGTCCCAACTTCCATGATTCATTCAGATGGGAGTGGACTATTTGGTGATGAACAGCTTAAATTATCTATGCTTGTCATTGGTAAACCAAGCTAGATAAGGGAAATCTTTTCTTTGTTCTGTTGTTACTATTTTATTTTCTCAATGGATGCTTGTTATGATTTCCCCAAAATATCACATAATACAACCAATGCCCAAACAGACTAAGAGCCATTCTGTGCCCCTGCTATGGGAGAAAAGACATCCAATTGAGATTGATCCATCCGAGACTGACATGCATGGAGAGAGAGTCTCGATAGGGTAGTTTTTCTTGGTGTACTGAGGGATGGTGTGCCTCCTTACTGTCCTAGTGGCTGTGTCCTGGGGTGGGCTCTTATGAGAGACCCAAGTCATCCATTCTTCTTACTAGTTCATGAAGCAGACTGGCTTCTTTGGACTGTAATTAATGCCCTTTCTGGAATGAATAGATGTTTGACCAAGCCTCCCCAGACGAAGTGGTAGAACAGGCAATCAGAAAAACCAACAAACAGAAGTGCTAGATTAGAAAAAAAGCATTAGGATCACTTTTTAAAAAGGTTTTTAAAAGTAACTTTGAAAAAAATAAAAAACACTTCAACCTATAACAATGACTTAGAATGTTACAGAACTTCAGCTTACAACTTTTTTGTTTTGTTATTAGCAGTTATAACTTCCTTAACTAGAAGTTTCAAGCTGAAAATACGAAGAGCCCCTTTAAAATAGTTTACAAAAATACCATCTGCTCTCCAGCTCAGCAAATCAATATGTAGGAAGTTGTAGAGGGAGTAGATTTCCATCAGAAGGGGGGAAAACTTAATATTACTTAAACATTGAAACTAGCTTATTATGTCACCAATTTAAACCCCGCTGACAATGGAGACAAAAGTGAAAATGTGGGTGAAGGCAAGATCAGCCCACCATTGATTGAGAAGGGTTACTGTTGTAGAAAGTTTCCTGGCCTGTTTGGGCCCGGAGGTTTGTACCTTGCCCTCAGCGGCTTTTGTCCCCCAAAGAAATTAATCAGATACTTATATTAATTTCATACTGTTTGACCCATATCTCAAGCACATTACTAGCTAGCTCTTTCATCTTAAATCAACCCATTTCTTGTAATCTACCAATTTACCCACCACGTGTCCCAGCCTGTGGCTCACCTGTATTTCTTAAATGTCTGTTCTTCTCTGGGGTTGGTTGGCGACTGGCTAATTCCACTCTCCTTCTACCTGTCTGTCCTCTGATTCTCCACCCACTTCTACAGTGTTCTACATAGGCCAAAACAGCTCCTTTATTTACAGCATACAGAGAACATTCCACCACAGGTTACCAAGACAGCAATTCATATTTCTTTGGACAAGAAACAGAAATATAAGCCTATTTAGTTCTAAATTGCAACCATTAAACTGAAACTAATAATATGTTTAATAAAATTACACCAATCATAGATTCTCTAAAGTAAAAGAGCCATACCTCACTTTATGGGCTAATGATCAAGATGATAAAAAATAGAGAGATAGAAATATAGTAGTAATTTCATCATTTAAATTTTATTTCTTTTCAAATAGCAAGTCTTCTTTAACTCTATATACAGAAAACTATAAGTATAAATAGTTGATATTTTTTTAATTTGGAAAAGTTTGTTGTATTTGAATAGAAGGAAGGGTTGTGAACTTGTTAGATTTTTTTCTAAATATTATCTTAAGGAAACATCTTAAAGAATATAAATATAATATAAAGACAATATAAAGATCATAAAGAATATAAATGATGGTTTAAAAAACACCAGCATAATCCTCAGTGAAATTTATTTTATATACTTTACAAACAATTCATAATAATGGGGTGTGTGTGTGTGTGTGTGTATGTGTGTGCACTCACTAGATAACAACTGTGTCATTGGATCCCACAAACTTCTGGAAAAAATGAGGATGGGGAAAGTGTTTGTTAAATGACTTTGTTTTTTGATGAAGTGATTGTATCATTTAAAACTGTTTGACTCAGCATACTAGAAAGCTCAATTGAAATTTTGCAAAGTGTGAGCTTTATGGCTTGAGAAATGAATGAAAATTATGAAGAAGATTCTGTGGAAAGTTAACAAAAAGAATTAGAAATCTGGAACACAAATGGTATGAAAATTTGTCTTTTTATTGAGCTTTTGAGTCTCCAGATTTTCAGATAAAGTTCATTGGTAATTCTCTTCAAGTAAAGGAACTGTTGTACTTTAGGGTCCCAGGGGTATGTTAGAATGGGTGTGTCTTGGATAAAGGTAAATCAGTCTGTTGGCTTGCTTGCTGTGTTGTGAATAGTCAATGACAAAGTAAAGAAGCACTGCTGGAAATTGTGTAGTGTGTAGGTGTGTGTGTGTGTGTATGCATGAGACTAAGCTGAATAAGCTTTGAATCACTGTCAGTTGATAAGAAACAGGAGGAAAAATAAAGCAAAGCTGGAATATATAAAGAAGCCGGGTGGAGATAAAAAGGGCTCTCAACAGCAATGTTTAACCCTAGTGTGTAAAGCTTTGCTGTATAACATACGTCATTTGGACACAGTATATGGAGCCTAGATTAACTCTACTCAAAGCATTCTCATTTTTTTTTGAATCTCTCCAGAGCAGCCTAAAAATTAATATGGCAATAATGTTTCCCTTCTTCCTTTATTTTTTAATTTAAAAAGCACCCTCCTCTATATAAAATGACATTGACTGCTCAGAACTTTCCCTCATGATGAAGAAGCAGCTCGGTGTGAGGTTTAGAGTCAAAGAATGGTTGAGCTCTCCTATTTCAATAACAAGCAAACAGGCCATTAGTTCCCCTGAGACATTAAATGTGGATGATAGCAGTTATGGATGCTGTGCCTCTTTTTCACTTATCAAGGATAGAAGCTCTTGTTTGTGGGAACACACACTGTAGACCTTACGTGGGTAGCCAATGCTCTTAGTTAACAGGCTTTATTCGCATTTTTGTGCAGGTTAATAGAAAGAAGATGGTATGTAAAACCAATTAATGAAGTTAGATAAGCTCCAGTCTGTTGCCTCGGGTCCTAATAGATCCTAATTATGAGCAAGTGTTCAAGAAACTGCTTTGGGCGATACTTTGACTTGTGGTTAATAAATAAAGAAATTGGAGTTGTCTGTGGTTTCCTCAATTTCTCTTTTTTTCAAACAGCTAGATTAGTTGATTACCATAATCTCCTGGCCTTAAACTTTACAAATATTACAAACAATTCTCCATCTTCCTGGAGGTGCTTGTTGTACTAAGGGGCCTACAGGCAACCCAGACAATGATTCGATAGCTTTGTGTCAAAAACAGAGAAACTTCCTTTGCAGAAGAAAGACAGAAGAAAAAGGGCAGAGGATCAAGGAGATGTTTTAAAGTTAGGAACTTCAAACCATAAAACAATCCACTAGTATTTTTGAAATGTGAAGATAGAAGGGTCATAAGGCAAAAAAATTAAGGTTCAAGGGCAAGCTTTCAATGAAATCTCCCAAACTGTGAAAAAAAATAGTTTGAAAAAGTTAAGGATAGTTATCATCTCAAATTTTGATTTAGTGTATATGTTTTGTTTAATTCATATGAAGAAGTGTAGAAAATATGATTTGCCAAAAATATAAGATACATAGATGCTTCTACCTGGAGATTTATTTTTATGTTTTCTGTTTATTTTTTTGTTTCATTTCAGCAGGTTCATGTATAGCACAGGAAAATACCAAGAGATTGTGAAAATGTAAACATTTTCATTTATTCCTTTAAAATAGTAAAGAAAAATGAGCACATCATGAGCTTCTATCTCTAGATGACATATAGAATAAAATTAAAACAAAAATCAGGGGCTAAGGACATAATTTATTATAAGAACACTTGCCTAACCTATGATAACCTAAGTTTTATCCCTGAGACAGTGAGAAAATTGAATAATTATTAATTGAAGTAAAATTAAAGCTTAGTTATATTTGTGATTCACTTATCTTATTATTGTTAAAGACAGAGAAACAGAAAAGTTCAGCTTATACAGGGTTACACAGTAATTTGTTATCTGCTTTGTTGTTGTACAGTTGTTTGAAAAAGTTAAGTGCATTTATCATTGAGAATTTTGATCTTTTGTATTATTCAGCAAATGCTATGTTTCATTGATGTGGGCTGGAGTTAGATAATTATTTGTCAAGTATTTAGTATAAGATATACTTATATGAATCTAATAAAATCTAGAAACGTAATGACATATTTTTCCAAACACTCTGACATGTTTCAAGTAAATCTATTATAATTAAAATAATTATAAAGATTTTTGAAGGTTGTCTAAAACTAGTGTGGGAAATTCTACTCCTCCTTTGCTACATAGTAATTAAATTTACACTTAAAAGAATATTATATCATACTAAGAACTCCTTACTTAGATGTTTAAAACAAAAATCCATATGTGTACTTCTCTAAAGATAATTTAGGTTACTTTCATAATCAAATACAAAGAAGAATAAAATAGACATAAGGAATAAAATACTTAAAATATTTTTTACTTATTCTTTGACAATTTTACATATGTATAAAATCATACCAGTTGTATAGCTCTACACTCACTAATTTATATTGAAAAAAAATTGATAAAGGTTGGGAGCAGCACTAAACAATGAATATACATAAATATTTAGAAGGCAGTTTGACAATATAACCATTTAGTCAGCCATAGTAGGTCATCTATAGGACCCATGACCAAAACTTTTGGCCAGGTTAACAGCTTCAGGCCTAAGTTTCCTCTTGAGAACAGGCATCAAGTTCAATCAGAAAGTGATTATTGACTTCCATAGCCTTTGTGTTGCTGAACATTGTCTAACTATGCAAAGATGTATGGCCTTTGTTTACTTTTGTAAAGAGGTATTGCTGTTTTACCTTGCCCACCCAGAGCATCTGATCTGTCTAATAAAATGCTGAACAGCCAATAGTGAGGGAGGAGGCATAGGAGGAACTTGTGGGCAGGAAGAGTAAGTAGGAGAAACTTAGGCTCAAGGGAGAAAGGAAAGGAGACAAAAGGACATGCCATGGGCCAACCAGCCAGACACAGAGGAAGCAGGAAAGTAAGACACACAGAATAAAAGAAAGGTAAAAAGCCCCGAAGAAAAACAAAGTTGAATAGAAACAGGTTTAATTAAGTTAAAAGAGTTAGTGGGACAAGCCTAAGCTAATGCCAAGCTTTCATAATTAATAATGTATCTGTGTTTTTCTTTGGGAAGTTGGTTGGTGGCCCAAAGAAAATGCCAACTCCACCTTTGTGCCATTACTGCATCAGTAGACACATTTTTCTCTGGTAGATCAGTGTTGTGGCATTCAAGATTCATTACTAGGGAATACCACTAAATGACTTATCTTCCACAATAAAATTTAATGTTATAATTACTTCTGTATTTGTGACTTTATTTTTATTGTTTGTTTTTGAAGGATATGAAAAATCATTGTTATCTATTGTCTGAAAACTAGAAGACTATTCAAGGATTTTGTTTCATGTTAATCCATGATTAGGTTTCGTTTTCTTCATGGAGCTTAAAAATTATGCTTTCTGCTTGTTAGTGCTTAAATTTCTTTTCTTTTTCATATTACTTGAAATTTATTCTTTGAAAATTTTATGCATGTATACAATGAAATGTGATTATTTTAATCCCCCATTTACTTTTTCAACTCCTCTCTGGCCTCTTAGACACATCTTTGTGCCAATTTCATGCCCTGGAATTTCTTTTTCTTTTAAAAATGAACTTCTGTGTCCAATTAGTACAGTCATTTATATATGAGTGTGGGGCCAACCATGGGTATCGGAAGCCAACCAAAGGCCACATTCTCTAAGAAGGATGAGTCTTCCACCATGAGCTATCATTGCCTATAACTCCTAAGCTATGGATAGGGCTTTATGAGATCTTCTCCTAAACATACTAGAATTCTGGCTGGCTTGATCTTTTACAGGTGACTGCAGCCGTTGTGAATTCATGAGCATAAGTAATGACTGTGTCATACTGAAAATAATGTTTCACAGCTCCTTCCTATTATCTGGCTCTTTCCCTTCCACAGATTTCAGTGAAGGTTATCACTCCTTTTTTTTTTGAAAAGATTATTAACAAGATTGGTTATAAATAAGAATCACTGACGTTTCCTGGGACCTCACCTTAGCATGCAGCACTCCAGGGAGCCTGTGCAGGTGCTGGATTAAGGTCCTGTGCACTCTGTGCATGGGTGTGGTTAGTGTCCAGCTCAGCAACCTTAAGAGAGTGTCAGTGCTGAGATGGCTAGCTGCACCCAGCTCCTGGCATTGTGGTATGCCCCTCACCCCACCCCACATCTTGCATTCCTGGCTTCCTAAGGCATGAGTGAAACTACATGGAAAATCCATAGCTTTCCAATCCAAAGGTCTGAAGAGACCAAACAGGCACGATTCTCAGACCTATAGGTGGCTGCAGATATGAGAAATGAATGTTGGATGTCAAAGAAAATAAGTAAGAATTATGATTTAACTAATGTATACCCATTTATCTTTTGCTACCCTTTTTCTCAAAAAGTAAGATGTTTCAAAAACAATGACTGATACTTAATAATTATATAATTTATTTCTAATTAAACAAGTAGTTCTTGAAAGAGCTACAAAGGACATGCTGAGGAAGAACTTTGTAATAATATCCTTATAGGAGACTTGATTTCATTAGTAAAATATGCATGTGTCCAGCTTAGTCTTCTTGTCAACTTGTCACAGCTAGAGTTAGCTAAGAAGAAGAACTTCAATTGAAAAATTGCCTGTAGGCAACTCTGTGAGGCATTTTCTTTATTGATGATGGATATGAAGGGCCCAGCCCGCCATGGGCAGTTCCACCCCTGAGCAGGTGGTTCTGGGTTCTATAAGAAAGCAGGCTGATCAGCCCACAGAGAGCCATCCAGTAAGCCACACCCTTTCTTGGCTTCTGCTCCAGTTCCTGTCTCCAGGCTCCTGCCTTGAAGTCCTGCTCTTTTCTCAGTGATGGAGTGTGACCACCAAGTATAAAATAAATAAACTCTTTTCTTCCCCAAGTTGCTTTCGGTTATGGTGTTTTTATCACAGCAGTGGAAACCTATAGGCAACATGCATCCACTCTGGTAAATATTATGCTTTAATTGTCAATGCAATCCAAACAGAAAAAAAGGATTACAGAGTTGATTTCTAAATTCCCATGTTTGCTTCTTAATACTGTCACAGTATTTTTTTCATTAATACTACTTTCTTTCTAATCACACAATTGATAGTTGTTCACTACTTATAATTTGAAGAATTCAAGAAAATACAAAATGAAACTTTTCGCTCAGAGGACACCACTTCTAACATAGGTCAACTCAGTTTAAGGTTTTCCTTAAAACAAGGGTCAGGGTATGTCTAACACTAACCTCAGGCCCCATCACACTGTGGGAACCATTTGACACCACCATCAAATTTCCTCCAAATCAAGGGTTAGCAAGGCTACATCATGTATCTTATGTGGTTCCGTGGTTTTCCTCTCCCCTGTGCACACAGGGAAGGAAGGCTGTGCTATGTGTTTTTGCCTCAGCTCCATTCTGTCTTTTCTTATGAATTGTGTAGCAGCATGGGGAAGAAGATAAGACCCACTAGATCACAACATACTATGTAATGTTCGGTTTGGTATTTCCTAGTAGTAGTGAGGAGTTCTACAATATACCTGACAACTGATGCTAGTGAGTGTTGACATCTTGGGTTATTAACTAAATACAACTAAATACAAAATAGAACTAAATACAGTAATAGCCCAGCAGTGGATATATGTTCCTGTCTTTAAATTCTTAAGGGAACTGTCTATCAGAAACTTCCTGACTTGAAGGGCATTAATCATAGGACAAACTTCCAAACTTGTTTTACAGAATGCCCCAATTTCAAATTTGATTTAGTTAAGCAAAAAATACAATCTTCTAAGAAAAGTACTTCAAGACACTTATTTATTTTTAGTTTACCTTTCTCTCTGCTTCATCTTCTTTTTCTCTATGTCTATTCACATGCCTTGCCAACTTTTGGGTTTTAAGATCCACACAAGCTCTTTAGATATTAGTTTATTATACTGTTAATCATAAATCCCCACCAAATGCTTTCTTTGGCTGTATGACTATATATCACATTTTTTCCAATGAAGATAGAGATTTCTGTTGCTGTTTCATATGAGGAAAACTAAATTTTACTTTCTATGGTGAAGTTCACACTTTAAAAGCTATCAAATTTTTATTTGTTTTATGTATGTGAGCATACTCATGAGATCAGAGGACAACTTGTGGGAGTGGGATCTTTCCACCACATAAACATTAAACTCAGCTACTTAGGCATGGCAGCATGCTCTGTTACCACTGAGCCATCTTGCTGACCCGATAGTAATTTCCTTTTAGCATTTTCTCCAATGTGTTCATGCTTAGGGAACATTCTCTACCCTGAGAGAAACTTTTTCTAGACTTGTGTGTCTAGGTGCATGGTTGCAGTTTTTAATTTAAAAATATTTAATCATTCTGTTATTGGTTTTGTTTTCTATTGTGAAGGATGGGTGGTGTTATTTCGATTTATGTTGATAGTAGTTTTTAAATTACTTTTAATTTATGTTCATTGGTGTTTTAGCTGCATGTATGTAGGTGTGAGGGTATTATATCCCCTCAAACTGGAGTTACAAACAGTTATGACCTGCCATGTGGGTGCTGGGAATTGAACCCAGGTCCTCTGGAAGGACAGTTCTTAACTGTTGAACCATCTCTCCACCCCTTTATTTCAGTTAAATAACTGTCTCAAACCATTAGTAATGATTTGTCTTTTACATCTTGATTCTGGTAATTTCCCCATTTATTTCAGATCACGCTCAAGCTTTTTATGTTGTTTTGTAAACTATTAGAGTTGGCTTATTGCATATCTATTCTTTATCACTGCTAAATATATTTTCATATCCCACTGAGTAAGTTCCCTTTATTAAGCACTTTTTTGCTGATTTATTCCTCTGATAAACTTTTGGATTATTTTCAAAATACACTCTGTCACACTCATTGTCCTAGAATTTATTTGGGGGCTTTGATGGATTACATTAATTTTATTTCCTCTCCGCTCAGCAGCAGATAGCCTCGTTACATGAAAGCTTTTAATTTCCCTCGCGGTATTTTATAATTTTCACTGTTAGCAGCACACAGTTATTTTAAAGAACAATTTTTTAATTGTGCATCATGGTATTTTTTTAATTGTGTGTTTTACTTCATTTTGGTTGAACGTTACTTCAGCAATATTATTTAGTTTTGTATATTTATTTTGGACTTAACCACTTAGCAGTAAAGCCACTAGTCCTAGTGATCTCTAAAGTTATTTTAATTCTTTTAGATTACTTAGGTAAATAAATACATTATTTGAAAATTATAATCTATCATCCTGTTGTTTTTTAGTTAATAAATACACCTTTTGATTCTTGTATATTTCTGTGTATGTGTGTCTTGCCATGTCTACAATATTTGGAAACGTCAGCAGTTAAGAGCACTGACTGTTCTTCTGGAGGACCTGAATTTGATTCCTTGCATCCACATGGCAGCTAACAACTGTCTGTAATTTCAGGATCTGACAGCCTTACACAGTTATACATGCAGACAAAACACCAATTCACATAAAATTACAAAAAAAATTTTAAAAAGTGATCAATAATGCTAAATACTGGTTTCTTTTACATTTTTTAAATTTAATTTTTTGAGAATTTTGTATATGAATAGTGCATTTGCATTATTTCATTCTTCCCCCTCCAGGTCTTCTCATATCCTCCTTTTAAAATCCATGGCCTCTTATTTTTAATGTTACACACACACACACACACACACACTTATAAATAGAACCTACAGAACTCATTAGTGTTGCACATATGTATAAGTGTTTAGGTGTCATTCTTGGGACTGAATAATTTATCAGGGGCTCATCCCTGGAGAAGACTGAATCTCCCTCTTGTAGCAGTCATTAATTGCTTGTAGCTCTTCATCAAAGGGTGAAGCCTTGTGAAAATTTGCCCACGTTAATATTGTTTCCCCCTGGCATGTTAATTGTTATTATCATTTTTCAAAACTCTTTAGGCAGACATATCATTGAAATTTCCTGGGTCTAGCTTTCCTGCCTGTCTCGCAGTGGACATCCTGGTCCTCTGGCTCTTGCTGTCTTTCCACCATTATCTCGTTTCCAGGATGGTCCTTGAGCCTTAACTGTAGGAGGTGTGTTAGACATCTATCAACGGGGGCTGAGCATGCTGCACTCAAAATACTGACTTCTTCATAATGTATCCAGAACATTATAAAATAAAATGTTGGCTATATGTCAACAATAAATAAATTCATTGTATTTTTTCTTTTCATTTATTTGTTTACTTATTGAGATAAGATCTTACTTTGAACCCGAAGCTGGCTTCAAACTCACAAGCCGCCTTTTTCTACCTCCTTATTGTTAAATTTAGGAAATTTAACTATCATGACTGACTCATAAAGTTTCATTTTATCCTGAGGATATTAAATATATTTTAAAGCCAAGAATGTTGATTAACTTTTATCAAATTATCTTCCATATAGAAATGTCTAAGCATTTACTTTGCAACCTGTTGGTATGACCTTCTTTAGAATGTACATAAGCAAATTCTTAGGATAATCTTTAAATATTTACAGTAAATTATTTAAATGATTGAATTCTATGATTAAATTACCTTACTAATTTTTAATTTAAGTTTTCAATTTTTTTAATCATTTTAGGTTTTACTTTTTTACATTTGACCATCAACTTTTACATTCATTTTTTTCATTCACTTGATTCTCATTAGGAATAATTTGAAATGTATTCAGGAAACTAATCGATATTAATATTTAATATAAATCCACTATTAAAACCTTCAAAGTTTTGTGTTCCTTTTTATTTCTAATATTGTTTGCCCTCTTTTTCATGATTACATTTGCTAATATTTTTGAATTATTTGTTCTTGCTTTTAGAAAAATTATGCTATAGTTTATTTGCCAACTGTGTGTGAGAGCATATATGTGTGTGTGCATGCACATGTGTACTTATGCACATTTGTACACACTTGTATAGAGGTCAAAAGACAACCTCAGGTGTTGTGTTTTAAATTTATCTCTATCTTCTCAGTGGTGGAATTACATAATGTACCACTACACTAAGGTATTTTCCATAGTTCTAAAAATGGCCATGCTGTTAAAGTTTTAACAACAATATTTCAGGATGGGTATTTGTCTTGGAATACATTCATTACAGATTAAAATCAAGGGTCTGGTTTTCAATACACTAAAACAAGTTTGTAATTCTATCTGTAAGCAGATATTTTGAAAAACATTCATAATTTGCAAAATGTGCAAGTCTTTGATTGTTCCAACTCTAAGAAGTCTGACATCAGATTGTAATGTCGTTGGAGGACAGCCTCTGTGAGCTCCAGCTTGGGAATGTAGCATTGAGTTCGTGCCAGTGGCAAGGAAATATTATAAAAATATTAAGGCATAATTCTGAAAAATCATGCATTTATTTTTTTCTACTGTTCAAATAGACAAATTAGCATATCTATAGATTTTAATATTGATTATTTAGAAATTTTAGATATTTAGAAAGGACTAATGCAGCACATTAATGGCGTCTGTTACAGTTTAGGTTTCTGTTGACATCTCTGATGTTTTTAACATCTTTGCTTTAGAGCTTCAGATATTATGCTGTTGTACTGACAAAGGCAAACCATGTTGTAATTTCTTTTTAAATGTTTACTCATTACATGTACTGACTCTCTTGGGTAAGATTACTGTCTTTATGGACCTTCTGATGTTAGGGTTTTCTGTTTTATTTTGTGAATGGCTGATAAATATTTTGCTCTCTGTGTAATATCTGCTGTATTTATTTTAAAGCCTCACTTATAAGCATCTTGGATCTGAATTCCTCTTGCCTCATTTTAGGTCTTCACCAAGTACTCACCGAACTTTTTGTAATCAACATGTTTATTTATTTATTTTATATTAGATTGTGATTTTTCACATTTCCTTGTTAGTACTATTATGTTTACACTGCTTCATGTTTTAGAAGATGTTTGTCTGGCTTTTGCGCATTTAAGATAAAAATTGCATTTTTATTTGTATTTCCTTCTGATCATAATTATACAAGAAAAGATAAATCTGATCTCTTTACACAAAATAAAAAAGCTATCTTAGTTTTAAACATTTTTTCTTTTTGCATTCCTGTTTCTTTCAATATAATGCACACTTTCAGATCAAGGTAATTGTTGATAATATTTTATTTCGTATAGCAGCTGGGGTGGTTTGAATAATAAATGTCCCCTACAAACTCATGTATTTGGACACTTTGTCCCCAGTTTGTAGGGCTGTTGAGGGAGGTTATGGAGCCTTTAGAAGGTGGAGCCTTGAAGAAGGAGTACCTTGCTGGGGGTAGGCTTTGAGGTTTATAGCCTCACTGCATTCTAGTTCTCTCTCTCTCTCTCTCTCTCTCTCTCCTATATTTGGCTCGAGATGTGATCTCTCAGCCTCCCACTCAGACCACCTCTTTCATACCTTTCCCACTATTAGATTCTCCCTCTGGGACCATAGATTAAATAAACTCTTCCTTCTATAGGTGCTTTGGTCATGGTATTTTATCACAGAAGAAAAAGAGTAGCTAATACACTTGCCTTAACAAGAGTTACTGAGATTTCCATTTTTGTCCACCTGGTTTTGATGACTGTTTCTCCTTGGGGTCCTCAATGGGATTCATCTTTTGGTCAATGAAGTTCAGCCTTAAGGTTTTCAAAAGCCATATGCGGGGAGTTTCTCTTTTGAGTGCTTGAAAATGTCAAGTGCCTTTTATCCCCGGAAGTCACATTATTTGGGATGATATTCTTAGCTTCCACCTCTGACTCTTCCCTTTAAGAGATATCCTGCATTCTTTTATATAATTTTGGAGACAGTGTTTTTATTTTATTAGAATTCATTAACTTTTCCTTTTTAGATGCTTGATCTGTTTTAATTATTGAATTATTTTCCCCTAGAACATAACTTTACGTGGTTTTTTTTTTCCTTATCTCATAGATTATTTTTCTTGAGTATGGCAGTCATGGTTGATTTTCCAAGTCTGTGTATGGAATGGAAGTTCACTGAGGAACTTCAATAATATTGACTTATCTATTGCCACTGTCACCCTTTCCCCCCCCAAACAGTCCTTTCCCGTTTGTGTTTCTGAACTGTAGATTTCCTCCCTGTTCAGAGAAACCAAGGGAAATGCTTATTTTACTTAACACAGTATCTCCAGTTCTGTCCATTTTCTGAAACCACTACGATCTTCCTCTTCTTCATGGCGAGATAATATTTCATTGTAATCATTTTTGTCCTTAGTGCACAAAGTATTTTAATGGAACTGATTATATAAAGCTTTGCACTTGTCTCCTATTGGGATATCATTCATCTTCACAGCCACTCTGATTTTGTTTCTTCTTCCCAATATTAACCTGTCTGAATTCTGATTCTCTGTCTTTCCTGGTTCCTCTTTTCTTGGTTTTCACTTGTTTGTCACTTTCTTTGCTCTCTAGGAAACTTCAGGTGTGCCCTTTATATTTTCTCATAATGGCTTTTAGACATGTAGCTGCTGCGACTTATTGTTTTATTATGAATTTCATCTACATAGTAAATGTTCAAAGTATCAAAAATCTTCAATTATTTCATGGTTCAAGTTAAGTTTCTATCAGGCTTTTGCCGGCATAAATGTTTCTACCCTAAATATCCATACATATAAATCCTGATGTAACTAGATAGGAATATAGCAAGACTTTCTTTAGGAGTATATGGGTATACATTGGAATTTCTGACAACAATTTTCATTATTATGTTCTATGCCATTTTGTCACGTTTCTTTTAATTATATCTCATTTTTTATCTTTTGTCTTTATAAATTTCTGCTCCTATTTAACAGAGAAATATTACCACCTATGGACAATGTCAGACATCATTGTAAGGTTGGAAAAGTAACATTTTATCTTTTAAGATGTTTTTATATAAGAACATTCCCATTTTTCTTCAGTTGTAACATTTTCTTTTTGTTGTGGGTTGCCAACTTTCTATTTATAAATATCTACATTTTCCATATGTGTTGGTAGATGTTAGTACTATTGTTTTCTACATGAGATTGGCCAGCACACTAACATATGAGCTCTTAATCCAGTCAACATCATCTTGAAATTGGTATTCTTATTGCCTGTGATGGACTCTTCTCCTTAGACCTGAATTTCTGTCCCTTTATTCATGTTTTCTGCCCCTTGCATAGCATCCTTAGCGCTCCCTCTCCAAGAGTTATAGTATAGTCTTTAATAGTATTTCACTTTTTGGGGGTGGTGCTCTGAGTCAGGATCTCACCATGTAAACAGCCTGTTTGGGAACTCAAGATGGTTCAGCCTCAGCAGCAAGAAAGCTGGAGTTGCAGGTAGAAGTAACCATGGCTGCCTATTTTCATTGTTTACTTTAGCTTTAAGCAAATTTGGGTGAGAAGTCAGGAAAAGCTTCCCAGTGGCTGTGAGTCAGGTGCCCAAAAGTCCTAATACTTTTATTTTAGAGGATACTTTGAAATTTTATCTCCACATTACTCAATTATGTAATCAATGACAAGAATGAATAATTCAAAGAATTGATCACATGCATGTCAGTGGTTTATGTTTTTCTCTAGCTTGGTAATTCCTGCTGACCCACTTCCCTATAAAATAACATACTTTCTTGCTCATGCAGACGTTTTTGAAACTAACAAAGATTACCATTCACCTCTGTGTGGAGCTTGTTCTCCAGAATCAACTCCAGAATATATGGGATACAAAGCACTTCATAATTTTCCCTTATTAAACTTCTCCCCAATATCTTAGGCTTAATGTGTGAAAATTTGAAAACATTCTCACCTTATAGAAAATCAGAATGAGGCATAAAGCACTGATTGTGATCAGACAGGAAATCACACAAAAATCAACAAATGTGGTATAATTCAGATTATTTCTGTGTAGGCCATTTCCCCCTTCTTGTCCCCTAGTATATGTCATTTGTGAAAAGGCACTTATAGCTATTTGTGGAGTTCCTCCCAAATGTACTACTCTTTCTGAGATTGGTCTCTGCAGGCTGTAGATGCATCCAGAGGAGGAGGCACAGGAGAGAGCTACCACCCCACTAACTAGGACACCCTTAAACTCAGTGTTGTCGGCGTAATTAGTAATATTGGTTAAATGTTTCCACTCAGGAAGCTGGTAGGCATTGCGATGATCTTAGAACACTTATTTTTTATGATTAAAGAATTATTAGTTGTTTTTAATTAGAGAAACTTGCTTGTCCAGAATATTAGAAAATAGGTCTAATGAAGATCTGTTACCTTAGAAGGAAAATGCACATGTATATCTGACTTTTATCAATGTTTTTGTGTTTTTAGGGACAAGCTGAAGAGATACATATAACTGTAGTATCTTGTGACTTGTTGACAGGAGGAATTACCAAGGGATCATCTGTTTCTTCCTATAAAGAGAGGGAGAGACATAAAATAGTGGTACACATAATAATCTAAACGAGAACAGTTCACTGTTTTGCAAGTTTACTATATTTCAGTTTCTTCTCCACACATCTCATTGACTCCTCAGGAGAGTTGATTAACATTATAATTATTGCTGTTGTTGTTATCATTGTTATTATTATTTTGAGATGAGGTCTCACGAGCCCTGAATTCATGATCTTATGACCTCAACCTTAGCAGTAGCTGGGATTGCAGGCACACCCATCTTTGGCTAACAGCATTAGCTTCACTTTACAAATGAGCATGGTCATGACAGGAAATCCTCTTAGGACCTCATCGCAGTTTATGGTGGAGCCAGAAATCCCAAGTAGTCTGTTGAATATTGGTGCCAATATACTTCTACCCAGCCATCCAGCCAGCCAAGAGATCTTTCAACCCTGTTTTGTAAGTGAAGCTGTTAAATTTAGAGAACTAATCCTTGGTAGGTTAAACAGCCACTCAGATCATTAGGGAGAAATTAAAAGACTCTTGCCCTAAAGGGTAAGTACAAGAAAAAAAAGTAACAGTGCTAAGTGGACATGCTTTGGAGGTTTAATGCAAAAGATGTGCATCTCTGTGTCATCTTTCTTGATTCTTCCATGTTTCAGTCCATTGGTATCTGCCCAGCCCCCAGCTTAACTTTTGCTTCTTTGTCTTACTTAAAGGCTCAAAGTGGGGAGCATGATGACAAAAGCACTAGTGTCACAGTGGCTAGTAGGCAGAGGGACATTCTAGACATATCATGCATCCTTCCCCTCGTGAACTTTTTATTTCAGTTATTCTCTGGGATGGACAAGTTAAAAGGTTGGTTGCTTATGTGCAATGGGATGTGCATAGGGTATCGTGAAAACTGTAACATCCCAAATAATCAAACATAGCTAACTGGATCTGATGCTTATGATTTTGATTGTAATTGAGAAACATTCTGACAGCGCCTGGGTCATAGGTTGTTGAGTAATAAAATTCCAAGACTGAGAAAGAACTGTCTCTTTTTCTGTGGTTTTGGGGAGGCAATGGGCTAAAGGCTACAAAACAAACCCCAAACACAACTACATTGCATTGAATGTAACCGAGTTCAGAACTGCTCTATGACTTTGGCACATCTAGGGAATAATAAAGTCAAAGCATGTTATTTGACATTTGAAGCATTCCATGGTCTGATCAATCCCTTCTGTCTAGTTTCATTCCCTAGACACGCTAAGCTATCACTCAGAGGCTCCACACTTCTACTGCCCCATCACTGGCCTCACACATGCCCAGTGTTTGTGCTTTGTTCATTTTTGCTGCTGCTAGATTGCATGCTTTTAAAATGTCATCACTCCTTCCTTATGCCACTGTGCATTTCCCACAATGCCTAGCACTTTCCAGGGGCACTGTAAGCCCTAAATACATTTGTGATGGGGACTAAAGAACCACAAATGCTGGGAGAATATTCTTCTGTGCTTCTTATACTTCCCTGAAAAGGCAAAACAGCTGTGGGCAAGTATGGGGGAGCTGGAGTGAAAGAGAGGAAGACACCTGGAGCAGGAAGCATGCAACTGTCATCCAATTCTTTATACAAAGGATTTCTGAAGACTGTGATAAAGCAAAGAGAAACTTCAAAATGATTCTGTGTCTTAATGGCAGGGAGAAGAAAGAACCTTATTAGAATCTCAGCTAGCTTATGTGGAACGTGGAATAAATGGGCCAGGATCTAACAAAAAACAGACATTAGGATTTGGTGACTGAACACTGTCTAGGGGTTTTGTACACATGATCATCCTGTACACTGTTGCTTTAGCTCTGGGGGGGGGGACCCTTGCCTACTGAAGAGTCAAGTGACAAATGAAAAACAAGGTGTGGAGGTATTTGCCTGTTACCACAGCCCTTGGGAGACAATGGCAGAAATCTGAGGCCATCCATAGCTGTGTAGTAAGTTTGAGGCCAACCTGGAATACATAAGATCCTGTCTCAAGCAGCAAAACAAAAGAATAACAACAGCAAAAATAAATAAAGGGAAGTTACATTTATTAAATATTTATTTGTATCTTCTAAACGTATTTTAAAAGCCAATCTTATACTTTTGTGCCAAATTTCTTGGATTCAAATTTTGGTTCTATCACTCAATGTGTATACTCTCTGCTTCTCAGGATCGTCAAAGGAACTGTAAAGTCAAAGCAAGCACTAATCATTTACAAAATGCTAAGAGTATAGGCTAAGGCACAGAAAATAACAGGTAAGCATGCATTGAAGAAATGGGAATTCAGCTTCCCAGATCATCTTACTTAGGTGGTACTATTATGTAGTTCACTGTAATTCTATTTTGCAGAAGCTTCAATAACAATGGTAATAGATGTATATTGTACAATTGGACAGTTCCTCTTCTATGAATTTTATTAAACAAATTAATATTTATTTAATATATTGTTGCCAAATATGTACGCTATAATATTTGAGGCAGGGCAGTCATAGAAACTGGCAAGGTAACCCCAAACTGGAAACTAGAGATATTCTAACAATAGAATATTAAAGCAATTGCTATCTATACACATACAATGGCATACTAAGTGTAAAACTGTGGGTGAAGCTGAAAAACACTGAGTGAAAAAGGCAGGCAAAATAATACATAGAGTATAATTCCATTTGAATACTAAAAATAGGAAATGGACCTATGCTGCTAGAGGTCAAGATAATTGTAACTCTTGTGGACAGGGAGATTCCTGGGCTCTGGAATTTGTTACAAGGTTTATTCAGGCTAAAAAAATTCTTCAAATCAGTGTAAGTTTATGATATATTTGTTTTTGTACAAAAGTTACATGTCAATAGAAAAGGTTTTAAGACACGTTGTGATAATAAAATAAGAACCTTGGACAGTAGTGATCTAGTAACTGGTCATAAATTAATCTACTCAGGTGAAAGTAAGGTAGAAAAATCACAGTTTGGGAAATGTGCAGGAGGAGTTATGTTGGTGCTTACAACCAAGCAAGCAAAGGAGTGTTGGATTGAAAGCTTAGCAAAGGGCATCTTTCATGGAGCCATTTTACATCTGTGTAATAACTAGACATCAGCCAAAAGTGGCTCCCCAGAAGCCACATGATACTCTCTGATAGATGGGGTATTCATTTGAGACCTTTGATAGCATCTCTAGAAACTTAAACTAAAAATACATTTCACTTTGGGTTTCAAATTTCCAGTGAAGAATATGTGTAGAGTTTCTTAAAACTAAAGATTTTAGCAAAGTATAATTATGCATTCATGTTGATAAGTGTGGCTTATCATTTATCAACATGCAATAATTCAATTAAATATTGTTCAAGTGTGATGATTTTTTGACATTGTGATGTGACACTGTCATCTATAAATTTCATTCTGGAGAACTACACAATATAAATATTGGGTATATTTATATAAATAAATAAAATAAAAATATTACTAAAACTCATAATGTTTTAAGTAAGTTTTTGTTTTTCTCTAGCCTTCCTTGGCTACGTATGGTCAATGGTCCATGGGTAGGGCACACCTGAACCAAGTTTATAGCTCTAATAAACTCATTTTGATTAACATAAATTTCAAGCGTAATGTGAAAAAAACAGCTAATTATATTTTGAGAAATTTTCTTTCAAGTGATTAGATTTGTGATTGTAGACACATCTCAGCTCTTCTAAATAAACTAGCATTTTGAAAAAGATATAAAAGACCCATGTGAATCCTGAAAAGTTGACAACCCGACATTAGCATCTCCTAACTGGTAGAGTAAATGATTATTCATTCGTGACATATTTTACATATTTAAACAATGCTTAATTCTCTTCTCTGCTAGATTTTGCAAATTACTTTTTACTGGTGAGAAAAATCAAGATTTGGTAAATAACTTGCCTAAGACATAACGCATACATTTAAGAAGTGAGATTAAATGCATGTCTATATAGTTCAGAACTACTTAGTTTCTATTATACAACACTGTCTCTAGGTAAAGTCAGATGAAAGATTCCACACAAATATCTATATCCTAATATAGAACCCCAAATTAGTATCAAAAGCAAACAGGTCCTTTATAATGTAGGCAAGTAGAAAAATGATGCTAGACAAAGCATATCCTGAACCTGGTTGAGTAATAGAACATGGTTTATTTTTATAATCATTTAACTGCAGTCATTCCATTGTGATTCAGATTGTAATTGAGGCACAGTGGGAGTTGAGAAATTTTGGGTGGTTCATTTCACTTACCTCTTTCTTTGTAAATTCACTGGTTGCTAGGAACCACTGCACTCTGAAGGATTCCCTTGTTTATACACCCCAGTTCCTTTGGCACCATGTCATTCCTGTGATGACAGTGGGGGGGCTCTTGATGAGATCTTCTTTGCACTTTTATTGTCAATGGAACTTAATAGAACAACTCTCTGCCTTCTTCAAACAGTCTCTCAATTTCAAACTACTTCCAACTATGTCACTACTAAATCGAAATTTCTAGGGAAAGAAATAAACCGTATGCTGCTTTTTCCCTTCAGCTTATTCTAACCATATGCTACTAGAAATAGGAATGCACCAATGCTATTAATTTAGCCTCCCTGTGTTCCCAATGCTACCATTCCCCAGCTAATTTAAAGAAATCTTTTCTATTGGGCTGGAAAAATATTGTCTTTAGAAAAGAGAAAGAATAGGATTAGAAAGAACAATAAGACTTAAGGTTGTTCTGTGCTAGTGGCCCTGAGCCTAAGAATAGCATACACCGAAGATCAGGGTTTATAGAGTGCACAGTACTATGTTAGGGTGGTTGAAATGAAAATCCCCTCCTCAGACCTGAGTGTTTGAACACTTAGTTCCCAGTCCCGGTTTTTGGCATTGTTTGGGGAGGTTGAGGAGGTACAGACTTGCCGTAGGACATAGAAGAGTTCAGAGCCTTGCCTGACTTCTGGTCCACTCTTAGCTTCCTGCTTAAGGTTTGAGGACGATGAGCTTTAAGCTTTTAACAATAACGGGTTTCTATTCGCATGTCTGTTGACTGCTGCTTTGCTTTTCTACCACGATGGACTCTTACCCTTATGGAACTGAGTTCAATTTTATTCCATATGTTGTCTTTATCATGCATTTTTTCACAGCAACAAAAAATAACTACTATATAAATTTTGAAGATTTGAGCTTCAGAACTCACAGGTTGCCATTAGTACACTATTCAGTGCTTGTGGAAGGACTAAGGTCTAGTGTCATTTGATTGGCACTGAATACTTTAGAATCAAAATCTTCAGATCCTTCAGAATCTTCATGTCACACTAGAAGAATATTTTCAGTGCTATAAAATGATAATCTTTGTGGCAAATAAAAAAGATTCTTTAAGGTTTTATAGAAGTATATGCAAAGTTTTAGGCTTAGATATTAACAAAAACTAGTCAATTGTTTATATATAGAAGCAATGTTCATATGTCGCTTACAGATGTTGTCAAAATAAAAAACCCCAAAGATTATGAATGGATTTGTTGTAAATTAAAAAGAACAACTTGGAGTCCTCAAAATGGCCCAGTAGATAAAGGCACGTGTATTAGGTTTCTGGTCTGGACTTTTCAGTCTAGCCCAGAGATTTGGACCCACTTTCAGCCGTGCTTAGCCTAAAATAATAACACACAGGCTTTGATTAATTTTATGCTGATTGGCCTAAGGCATATAACTTGCTAACTCCTTCATCTGAACTCAACACAGCTTGTTCAGCTGTGCAGCTCAGTACCTTTCCGCAGAGCAGCATTTCAGCTTCTTTCCTATACATCTACTGTCATGTCATTGTCATGTCTTCATCGCATCTCTGTGGCATCTGTCTCTCTCTAAGATATTCCCAAGTTTTCTTAGCCTGGTAGCCCCACCCATACTTCCTTTCTGCCTTTGGCCAATCAGCTTTTATTAAATCCATAGGCGGGACAAATATTTACAATGTAATACATAATCCTACTACATGCTGCCTAATGATGCAAGCCTGATGACCAAAAGTGGTCCCTTGATTCTACAGAAAGGTAGAAGAAGAGAACTACTCATTGAACGTGTACCATGACCTCCCCATGATTGTTATGGCATGTGCCCACCCACCCTCCACATCACACACAAATAATAAATAAAACAATATAAAGATTTTAGAAAGCACAACTCAGAGCTCTGCAAATTTCATGTTTCAGCTTCTAGCTTGATTTTCATTTTGCCCATGATGCCATTTTTTTATTTTAATGTGACCATGTTAATAAATATTTTAGGAGTATTATCATTCATTGAGTCTCAGGGAATTTTTTCCATATTTTGAATTTACAAAGAATTAATGTTTTCTTTTAGTATTGTTATTTTTGTAAAAAACTTGAAAATCTTTACTGTGTATAATAGATTTAGATTTTTTTTAACCTACATGGGGAAAAAAATCAATAACGATTGTCCTATTTATTGAGTAATTCACATTTTCCTGACTAATGTTTAATCAGTAATATTTCCTGAAATATCTATAGATATATTTACTATGCATGCAATTCTGTATCCTCTGTCAGTTTGGCACCTGGGCTAAGACATCACTGTTTTGGTCAGTATAAATGCTATCTAACAGGACACACCTTCATTTAACACTTACTGTCAGGGTTGTTTTCAGTTATTCCTCGCCTTTTAATTCCAAATTAAATCAAGGATGACAGGAAAAAAATCGCCTTAAACACATTAGAGTTTGACTCAAATGCCATGGAATGTGCCAAAGAAATTTGGAAATTATTTTTTTATACTTTTGCTTCTCTGACTTGAGTCTCCACGAGGACATGTTATTAGAATTTAAGCAGCTGTGGGTCTTGTGGGCATTTTAAGTGGAGTCTTGTTTTTCCCTGTTTTATTAGTGGTTACTGTTGGTGTAATGGCTTATATTTATTTTGTATCTTAAACTCATAATTAAGAAAACATTAACTTCTCTGTATGTAAACTAATCCATGTATCTTTGAAGATGTACTTGTTCAAGTGTCAGGTATAAAGTATCATTTTAATTTTTATATATTTCATTTATCTTGTCTTCCTGTAGCTTCTGACAAAATAGTAAAATTATGATAATAATTACTTATGATCAACATACAATGTATATAAAAAGTATATGTAAATAAATAATAAAATGATATTCCTAAAAGTCCACAGATAAAGACTATGCTTGCTCTCAGATTTTTACAGATAATCCTTAATAGGAAAATATAACAGCTTTCCCTTCTGAGAGTACTAATTACTACAAATGTAGCTGAAAATGTATATATTTTTAGGATATACACAGATATGCATATTGTTTATATTTATACTTGTTGCTCTGGTGTCTCACAAATAGATTTTAAGGTGTTGAATCATTCTCACACTTGAATAAACCTTTCTTACTCACTAGATACTTATTTTTTGATAGAAAAGTAATTATTGTATTTTATTTAGCATTTTTATTTATGTTTACAAATACAAGTAATTTTATGTTTCCTTCACATTCTTTGCCTACTAGGCTAGTACTGATGGTTAGTTTATTTGTTTTACTTTTCTCCAATATTTTATATAAAATAAAGTCCTAGTTTTGCTTCCGTTGTTGAGATAAACACTACGACTAAAAGCTGCTTCAAGGCAGGACCAGGAACAGGAAGTGAAGTAGACACGTTGGAGGAATGCTATTTGCTGGCTGGCTCTCCACTCCTGTGCTCAGCCTGCTTTCTTGTAGAGCCCAGAACAATGTGCCCAAGGATGGCACCGCCCCTAGTGGCAGAACCATCAGTTATTGGTCAAGAAAAAGCCTACCAGACCCAGCCAAAGGCTAACCTACTGGCAGCATTTGCTCAGTTGAGGATCCCTGTTCCTAGGTGACTCTAGTTCATGTCAAGTTGATGAAAGCTAACCAGTTTAAACAATAGTACTTGTTTTCTGTAGAAGCCAGATTATTCCTACAGTGATCTGGGCCTCACTTTTCTTTAGGTCCTACTAACAACCATCATCTCTGCTGCCTTATCTTTTCATGCTTCTCCATTTAACCTTGAGTTTTCCAAACTGACTTCAGGTTTTACAAACATTCACTCTTCTGAAGTTGTAAAGTCTACTTACCCCAATTTCTTCACTATTATATGATTGCATTTTAGAATCTAATCATTATTTTTATATTGATGGCTGTTTTTCATTTTTATATTGTTTATCACATCAACTCAGTTTCCTGAATAATCCTGAAGGCTCTAGCTAGTTTTCTTCATTCATTTTGATATGTTATAGTTTAGGTTTCTAGTGTTTTCTTTTTTGCCACTTAGGTTTACATTATTGTTCTTTTGTTATTTTAAAGTTGAGCACAACTTGTATCTAAACATACTTTTCTTTTTCTTTTTGTGTCAATGCATGCATTTAGGTCTTCAGACTTACCAGTGTTTTCTAGCATTATCTCTCACACACACAACTTATATTTATATTTAATCATCTGTGTTTTTCAGGTTTCATATTTGCATATTCAATCAAGCATGGATCAAAAGATTCTGAATGTCAGTAGAATAGGTAATTTAACCTGTAGTAACATTTTTGTCTTTATTCTGCAAATAATGAAGTATATTAACAATTTAAACATCATTTACATTATGCTTGGCCTTGTAACTAATTAAGATGATTTAAGTATATGAGGTAGTGATGTCATTATATATGCAAACTCAATGCCAGTTTACATAAGAGATTTGCATATCTGTGAATTTTTGAATTCTAAAACTGATCCCTGCAGAGTATCACTGTAGTATGCATGGAGAATTTTTAAAATATCTTGTGCTTTCTAGTATAAGTTCCTCTTTGATTCAAAAGTAACATGGAAATGTTTAGTTGCTGCCAAACTACATATACTTTATTGTATTTTCATTGGTAATTTACAACTGATATTAAGAACATTTTCTACATAATTTCTTTGTAATTAATATAATTAAATTGTGTACAACAATGTAGATAGTATTCTGGAAATTATCTATTTTTGAATATATACTGATTATATTTTTCTGCATATCTGTTTAAGGCTCCTGTACATTTACATGTTTGCTAACTATGTTTCTTATATATTTCCTATGCTCTTTCTATTTCTAATAAAAGTATGTTAAATTTTTGTACTGGTGATCTATGATTCTTTATGATTGTCTCCTTACTACTGATAATGCTTCTCTCTCATTTCAACTAGAGTTTCATCATAGAATCAGAACCAGTATGAATAATTATTGCATAAATTCTAGTTAGCATGTAATGAAAATCAGGAGCCAGATATTGGGAAGAAGCTGGAATATCAAAGAGAGGGAACAGACCACAGTCAGTTTTCACCCAGCCAATTTCTCAGGCTGAACAGGGTAAATGCTATCTTCAAGGGTCCTCAGCCTGGCTTGTCACTCCTACAGAATGTCTGAATCTCTGCTCCTCCTGCCTTAAATATCTTCCCTGTCCAACTGTTTCACTTCCAGGTTCAACTCTGCATCATAATCCTGGAGTTGGAATTAAAGGTGTGAGCTACTACCAGTTGTTCTTAAGCCTTAAACTCACAGAAACACTAAGATCCCTCTCCTGAGTGATGAGATTAAAAGCGTGGGTCACCACCTTCTGACCTTCGTGGCTTGATGGTGGGTGATTCTGTTCTCTGATATTTCAGGCTGGTTTTATTGAATATTCAATTTATTACCACAAATAATAGTGAAGAAGTGATTATTACGGGGCTATGCATGTGCAGTTGTGCCTCACATCAACAGCACACATAAGCTGATCTGTCTGTATGACCTCGTTTATGGAGCTGTGTCTGAACGAGGCAGTCCAACAGTGAAGAATGAAATGGATGTGACGTGGGTCCAGCAAGGGGGAGCCATGAGCCGAAAGGGCAAGAAAAGATGTTTGTGTTATGTCCACTGACTTCATGCCTTATTTCCTTGGTTGGACTCTAGAACATATGCTTATATTCTTTTAGATGTTATTGCTCAATATATTTTAGGTACAATTACTTTATTGCACTATTTTCTTGCTAAAATAGAAAGGTAAATGTGTGTGGTGTTTTTAAATTTTTTTATTTTTTAAGACAGGGTTTCTTTATATAAACCTGGCTGTCCTGGAACTCATTCTGTAGACCAAGTTGGTCTCAAACTCACAGAGATTGCTTGTCTCTGCCTCCCAACTTCTGAGATTGACTATTTTTAGTTGTTTTCATTGGTAATTTTTGATATGTACATAAGTCATACTGAACTGTCTCTCCCTCTGTCCTCTAGTCCTCCTGTTCATACAAGATTTCCCCACAAATCTACTTCTTAATTTCATGCTTATTTTTATTGTCTATTGAATTTAACATTTTTTATGGGCTTTAAATTAGGAAGAGCTGTGGGCGATTGGTGGTTGCTAAAGGAGGGACAGACACTTTTCTCTGGGGAAATGACCATTACTGTGGTTGCTTGTGTCCCAGTGGGTGAGCCTATACCCATGCACATATTGCCAGCACTAATTAGGCTCAGGAGGTTATTAATAATAACAGTGTTAATAAAATGTCATGAAATCCAGAAGTGGTATGCCACATCATGCATGGCACCAAGGACAGACCTAACTGGGGTGGCAAGGGAATGAAGAAATGACTGTCAGACACATGTTCTTACAGAAAAGCTGGAACTGGGTGAAGTGGGTTGTTGCATACAGCTGAATCAGAGGTAGAGTTATTATACACTACAGAACAAAAAGACAGGTTTAGTTCATCTCAGTAGAAGCAATCTCTGCAGAGGAGTAGTCTTCAGGCTATAAATATGTGGGGCAAGAAAGCTATGGTGAGTACTGTCTCCACACGTTATCAGTGTCGACACAAGCATCAGAGGTTTGGCCATTACTGAGCCTTACCCCACCTTCCATTCAGGGCAGGGGTTGCTTTGTCATTTTCCCATGGATCTGACAGGGTCCTTGGCATGGCTGGCTCACATTACATATTCACTTAGGATTTTACACTCAGGACTTTCCTGAACCCCACAGAGATGGGGTTGGAGGTTTTCCAACAACTGGAAGAAGATATTTTAGAGTGATGAAAATACACTGCACATATTTATGAAATTTTCAAGGAATAAAAAATTGTAAAAACCCCTTCTTTCTCCTCTCTCTCCCCACACTCCCACTCCTCTCTTCCTCCTTCCTTTAAAAAGTATCAAACTTTGTGCATTAATGTCTGTGTTTTTTAATTGCTATTTTGTTTCTTTTTCACATATCCAGGTTTTTTTTTTTTTCATTCTGCCTTATGTCATTTCATGGTACCACATGTCATTACACCAAGAATCTGCATACTATGGCCAGTGGTCCATATCTGCCTCTCTCTGCTAGCTTCTGTAGAAAAGTTTCTTGGCACACAGCCACACCCATTCACTGGCATGCTGTCTATAGCTGTTTTCTTGCAACCACAGCACAATGCAGTAGTTGTGCCAGAGACTGTATAGACACAAGCTAAATATATGTATACACACATACACACATATATATACATATATATATATATATATATATATAGTTATTACTTGGCACTCCACAGATAAAGATTTATACTTTAGACAAGTTGTTGTTCTTCACTTTTGATTTTTTGACAATTTAAAATATACTTAAAATTCTTTGTACAGAATGATTTCTTCTGGAAGGATGTCTTTTTATGAATTGCATTTTCTTGTATACCTTAGAACCTCAGGTTACAGACTCATTCTAAGGAAAAATGCTTTTGTTTCAAAGTAGAGTTTTCTTCTGTACCACAATGTGTCCCTTTGCCAAGCCATTTTGTGGTTACCACCATCAAATCCCAGTGCTATGGTACAGAGGATGCTCTTTTGTGGTTTTGATCAATGAAGCTTTTTTTTTTCTTGCTCATGGGACACTTGTAGGTTTCTTCATCAAACATGGGGTACTGTGTCTAGTTATAAAACTGCCTTCTTCCTGCCTCCCTGGATTCTCAGCTTGCCATGGGTCTTAGCCACTGGTAATGGTCAGCAATGTGTCCCTAGTTTCTTAGCTTAGAGTCATACTGATGCGATTAAGATATATGTGCTCCCTCATGATGTCTGCTTCTGAACTAAAATTTGGTGGGGCCTGTAGCTTATACCTGTTCATCTTTTTTACCTTGGTTGTCTCTAAACTACAGAATTGCTTATTGTGCTTGCAAATTTGAGTCTTATCTTTTAGCTTTCTATTAAAAAATTAAGCATAAATATTGCTGTTGTGATTTGAATAAGAATGACGCCCATAGGCTCATGGATTTGAGCTTATACTTGGTCCCCAGGTGGTAGATTGTTTTGGGAAGGATTAGCAGAAG
Organism: Sigmodon hispidus; assembly: GCA_004025045.1. Lineage (NCBI taxonomy): Eukaryota > Metazoa > Chordata > Mammalia > Rodentia > Cricetidae > Sigmodon > Sigmodon hispidus. Next base: position 111,297 of record PVIH01005211.1, read on the forward strand.
TGGCCTTGTTCGAGGGTTAGAGTTAGGGTTAGGGTTAGGGCTAAGTTGTGTCACTGGGCTTTGAGGTTTCAAAAAATTCCCTGTGTTCTTGTTTTCTCTCTCTCTCTCTCTCTCTCTCTCTCTCTCTCTCTCTCTCTCTCTTGTGACTGTGGATAAAGTGGTGAGTGGTGAGTTCTCAGTTTTTTCTTTAATCTGCCATCATGGACTCTAACTCTCTAAAATTAAAAGCCAAATTGGGTGATTTTATTTATAAGTGCCTTGGTGTTTTATAACAGCAATAGAAAGGTATCTGAGACAATTGCATTTGGAGCAGAGGAACACATCAGGACATGAACTTACATCATTCCCTTGACTAAACATTACCTCTCTTTTTCTCCCCAACTTCTTCCTGTGTTGTGTTGTATATATTTACTTTCTAATTGAAATCTTGAGTCTAAACAAAATTACTCAAGTTATTGTGAAGGGGCTATTTTAATACAAAGTTGAATTCAACTGACTTCTCTTTAAATATATTATACTTTAAAAATCATAGTATTTAAATAATTACTTCAGTAATTATTGGATTAAATTGCATTATTCATGTAAATCAAATTTCTAATTCAACATAAAAACATTTACATAGCAAATTGTATGAAACTGATTTCAATAGAGAATATTATTTCTACATTAACATATGACAAAAATAGTTTTGTCAAGGTAAAGAGGCAAAGGGAATTATATAGAGAGTGTATATGTTCATTTTTATTTATGCAACTAACAATATTCATTCATAGATTTTTTTTTATTGGGTTGGAGAAATTTCTCAGTGGTTAAGAAGACCACATAATGCTGTTTTAGAGGGTCCAAGTTCTGTTCTGAGTGTTCACAATACACAGCTCACAATAACCTATAACTCCAATTCTAGGAGATCAGACAACCTCTTCTGTGTTCCTCATTCACGGGTGCCTGCACTCATAAGCATATACTCATACACAAATGCACATGTACACAAAATTAAATATAAAATAAATCTCTCAAAAATAACACTCATTTTGTAGCTCTTCTTCTTAATGTCTAACTGTTAGACTATTGTTTAATGCTTAAGGAAACAAATAAACATCCATTGTTGGAAAGTTGAATTTGATTTTCTTTTACAAATCTTTACTCTATTATTTATTTCTGGATGAATCCTTCAAGTATATATTAAAGATCCATAGAGTGAATGAGTTCGAATCCTGAATCATAGCCTGGCTAGAGACTCCTACACTGGACTGCTAAAGGCATGTCAGGTGACTTGTATTGCTCCAGTAAGATCTGATCATTCACCGGTTTGTCATTAGTGTTATCCTAATGAAGGTAAAGCTGTATGCCACACTGGCAACTTATTCTACTACCAAGTTTTTTTTTTAAAAGTGTTTATCTTTTTAAGCATAGGCCTATGGTTTTCTATAATTCTAATTTGTATATGTCAGAGCAAAGAAGAAATTTATGTTATATTCATGAAATGTATTTCCACGTGATCAACCCTTGTGCTTTTATACTGAGAACAAGCTGTATCTTGGTAATGGAATTCTAATTTTATTTTCCACTAAAGTAAAATAAAACACTATTTAAACATTTTCTTGGTGATTTGTTTCTAGTCAACGGCTGCTCATTTAATTACTTAAACTTGGTCTCAGATGCTGAAATGAGATTAGAATAAAGTCTATGAGGCTCTGAAAAGTTTTCATTTAGATGAGTGTACTATATAGTTTACAAAATCTTAAGCGAGCAAAATAGAGTTCTTAAGAAGAAATATTTTAGAAGTAGTAAAATAAAGGGGTTTCAACAATTATGTAAACAATTTGCAGTAGACTTTCTTGAAATTACTTATTCTTTTCTTCTAACAGATATTTATTGAGCAATTGCCATCCACAAACTACCATCGTGGTCCCTGTAGGCAAAGACAAAGAAATAGGAGTCATTGTCTCACAGCTTGTGTCCTCCAGAATCTTAAATTTTGGAGACAAGATGTACTTAAGTATATTATAAGAAACAGTGCATGGTATATTCCAAGAGTTGTAGCGCATTAAATGAGGTAGGGTAGAGCTGACATTGTCTTTGGGCCACCAACCAGCTCCCAAATAAAGATATGGAAACTTATTATTAATTATAAATGCTCAGCCTTAGCTTAGGCCTGTCCCTCTGGTTATTTAGCTTAATTTAACCTGTTTCTATTTCTCTATATTTTGCCTTGGGGCTTTTTACCTTTCTTTCATTGTCTGTGTCCTACTTTCCTTCTTTCTTTGTGTCTGGCTGACTGGGCCTCAATGTGTCTTTATCTTTTCACCCTCCCAGCCTAAGGTCTTCCTCCTACTTACTCTCCCTGCCTAGAAGTCCTCCTGTGCTTCCTCTCTCCATATTGGCTGTTCAGCTTTTTATTAGATTAATCAGAAGCCTTACACAGGCAAGGTAAAACAGCAACACATTTTTATGTAATTAAACAAATGCAATACATCTTTACATAGTTAAACAAATATGTCACAACACTAGGAAACTGAAGCCAGGAATGATGCAGGTGCTCCACCTGAGGTAATAAGGGGAAAGTTAACATTAGAAGGGACATCTTGGATGCATCTTAGAGAGGTACAGGAAGACTATGTATACCTGAAATAGGTTAAGCTGCTGGACCCTAAGCTTCAAACACAGCAAGAGTATCTGCAGCAGGGCCCTCCAGATCCCTAATGCCTGAGATTAAGACATTCCCATCTGACTTTGGAGAAACACACTGCTAGGATTGGGTTACAAATCCATGTTCATGAAAATAATGAATATTTGAGTTCCCTCATTGAGCCAGAATAAAAATCTTTTGTGCATTATAATGAAGAGAGAAGCCAGTCTGGATTTGATATAGAAAAACTAAATGGTTAAGTTATTTATGTGTTTGTGTGATAAACTGGGCTAATAAATTAATGTCACTGAATCTCAGATTTTTATGTTAATGGAGAACAAACATTTTTTAATTATTACGTGACTAGCAGATCAAATAGCTTAATGATAATGTGTTTGCTATGCTATAAATGCTATAAAGGTAAGGTACAAAGGTAAAAGATGAATGGTGGATTAAGGGTGGATGATTGGTTGTTACTTCTATTAATTGCAGGAGTCTTTGCTCTGTCCCTTCAATTTGGAAGGTCATACTGTTTTGAGCTAGAGAACATGGTAATAGGGGCACAAAGTGTTTTGAACCATAGTTTAAGAGATTGGTGGCTTCTGAATCTTACATAAAAATTTTTGCTCTTAGATGTGAGCTGTCATGCTCTGAGGAAAACCAAGCAGAGATGTGTATAAGGAACTCAGGATCAGAGCCACCTACTTCAGGTGAGGCCCAGCCACCAGCTATGACAAACTTGTTGGTTAATGTGATTCAACCATCTTGGAAATGCATTGTTTAGGTCCTCCAGCAGACACTGTATGGAATGCGAACTACCTTATAAGTTATAGTTTTGTGAGAAAACTAAATGACTCTTGTTGTGTTAAACAACTCAGGTTGTTGGTGTTCAGCAACGGATTAATAGGAAGAATTGTTAACATTATTTCAGAGTATGCTATAATAACTCACCATACATATTGTGTTTGCTTCAGCTGTAGCTGAAGGGCTAGGGTTAGGGTTAGGGTTCAAATTATGCTATATTTGAAGATGTCTTCACTCAATATGTGTCCCGACACAAGGAAGAGTCTTTAGTTAGTCTTGGCTCCATTCAAAGTATCTCTACCATTGAACTATAACAACTGATCCAATGACACTGAATTGTTTATGATAGATCAAGATGAGATATGGGGGCCTGTGGCTAGATGAAACAGCAAAGCATCTTAGTGGAGGTCCCAAAGAAAATCCATTACCTCTTTACCAGAGATTATTCTTTTGGAAAATAGCTTATGGTTTGCTATACACACTTTTCAGGAATTTACCATCTGAACCCCAGAATACTTGATGTGTTCACAGAATTTCTTTCAATGTATCTTAAAGTACTTTTTGCTAGATTCAAGACCTCTCAAGTTTTTATGTTAAAAAAAATGTTTATTTCACTTTAGTTTTGATATAGAATTTTCAAGAGTGACCGAATTCTAAATTCACAGTTTTCTTTTGCCTTTTGATATCTTAAAAGTGTTATATAATTCAGTCAATTCTCACTATTTCCTTTGAGCAGCCTACCTTCATTCCCATGCTTCTCCCTCCCCATATGCTAACTACTGTGTGTGTGTCCTACTTTTAAGAGGTGCTTTTTGCAGCATATTCACAAAAGCTAACTCCTAGGAATCAGCCTAGGAGTCCAAGAATGGAGGAATGAATGAAGAAAATGTGGCATACATACACAATGGGAATTGTTTCAACTATAATAAAATTTTGTCATTTTGTGAGAAAATGGAGGCCACAGGTAAAAATATTACTAAGCAAATCAAATCAGTCTCAGAAAGATGAATATCATTTTTTTTTCATTTATGGTTCCTAGATTTTCTGTAAATCATAAAATATAGCATATTAATATATGACAGGAGAGTAGAAGTAAATCAGGTTAGTGGAACAAAGGGGTCTGAGGTAGGCAAGTAAAAGGAAGGATAGGAGAGTAGGAGGGATGGGTAAACAATTTGGAGTACTAGGCAAATGTCTCTTCAGTTGGGTCCTTGACTGTCTGCCTTTGCTCCTGCCTCATGGAGTCTCACATATGGCCATCAGGCCACAATATCAACTAGGATCTGCATGCAGCACTCTTTTCTTTCCTGATTTCAATTCCTTGTCAATTTGGAAAATTTCAGCAAATGTATCTCTAAATTCATTGATTCCTTCTCTTTTATATGCTCTAAAATAATTAAAGCAAGTTCTTCATTTTACCTTCTTATATTTTTAAATAGTATTACAATGTATTTTGATCAAACTCACCTCCTCAGCTCCTCCAAAACACACTCTTTTTACCCTCACCTATCTAGCCAACCAATTTTGAATTTTCTTCTTCCTTTCTCTCTTCCTCCTCCCTTCCTCCCGCTCCCTCCCCTCCCTTCCTCTCTCCCTTTCTTTCTTCCATTGAATTCTGTATGTGTTGCAACTACTTTTGAAAGTAGGTCCTGCTCTGGATTGTAGTCAACCTATCAGGGAGTCTCACTAGTAAAGAAAACTATCTCCCTCTCCGAGATGCTATTAAATGCCAATAGCTCCACCTCCTCTCACCTTCCATTCTGAAATTTGGTCTAGTTGAGCTTGTGTAGGTTTTATCTATGCTGTCACAAACACTGTGAGCTCATAGGTTCAACTGTTCTGATGTGTGTGTGTAAAACAGTTTTTGTTCAGATATCCATCACCTCTGGCTCTTACAATATTTCTGCCCCCTCTTCCATGAACATTCCAGAGCTGTGTATATGTGCTATATATGTTCCATTTAGAGAAGAGCACTTCACAGTTTCTTACTGTTTAAAATTGGCTAGTTGAAAGTCTCTGTGTTAACTGCCATCTACTTCAAGAAGAATTTCCTCTGTTAAAGGTGGAAAAAATACAGTGATCTATAGATCACTGTGGGTCATTTTTAATACTATGTCCATTTAGCAGAATAAGAGTGTAAGGTCTTCCTCTAAGGCCTATAACTAACAGTTACAAAATATTAACAGTGCCAGGTAAGGACTAGGCCTTTGATCCAATCAGAAAGCAATTGGTTACTTCCATGTCATTCTTGCCACTGTTACATCAGTGGGCATATATTCTCAGGCTAGACATTATTCTAACCCACAGGGTCCATAGCTAGGTGAGATTGATGATTGTTTCTTTCCTTTGGTAATACATGCACAGCACCTTCTAACATATGAAAGGTAGCCAGGAGGGATGATGTTTCTAGGTTGGTACCAGTTGGATTTTTCCATGATTCAACTATGTGGTGTCCTCAGAAATATGATCTTACCCTCAAGTTTTAAGGATTTTTCTTTGTTTCTATGATTCCAGGGCTCTGTTGAAAAGACATTTCTCATCCATATCTTCATATTAAGTGTTTTCCATAAGTATTTCTTAATAGTTTTATTCTTTGTCTATTCCATATATGTAACATATTTTGCCCGTTTTCACTTCCCCATTTCTCTCTGCCCCTCTCTCTCTCCCCCTCTCTCTGCCTTCTGTTTCTACTGATTCCCTTCTTTCCAATAAGCTCTCTACTGCTTTCATCTCTTATTTTGGGAACCACTGAATTGAGTTAGGTTTACTTGCCTGAGTATGGATGGAGACATCCTTTGCTAGTGCATGGGTAACTTAACAGTGGTTATACTAATAAAGAAACCCCAGCAACCATTAACTGTCAAAAGCTCTTTCAGGGAGAGACGGGGCTTCATAAGATCCTCCTTATCCATGCTGCAATGCTAATTGATTTGATCTTGTTTAGCTCTTGTGTAGGCAACTACAGCTGCTGTGTGTTTATGAGTTCAGTGCTGTGTCATATACAGAAAACAGTGTTTCACAGTAATTCTTCCCATCTTCTGGCTCTTATGATCTTTCTACTCTCTCCCATTTTTCCTGAGCCAACAGAGGTACCCTAGATGGGTGAATAATGCTGTTCCCAGAAGCCATGGGTTACTAAATGAAATCTCAGTGGAATACCTCACTGTGACTTCTTGGTCAGGGAATCTCCAGGTGCCCACTAAAGAATTCATTCTATTGGCATTGTTCTTCTTTCCCACAAGAACTACAATAAAACTCTATTTGACCACACACATTGGTTGCAGGACATAAGAAAATCAAACTGGAACTGAACTGGAATCTTATTCCCTACTGGGTAGTTTCCATAGCACCAGCAGGTAGAACTCAGGGCTGTTGAGGTAGTAGCTATGACTCCTGTGAACTATAAAACCAATATGCCATGCAAAGATATACCCACTAATACACTAATGGAATGATTATTATGAATGAAACTAGACCACTTTATGATTAGATATGATACCTATTCCATTGAAAGGAATTCATTTATAGTATTGTAAGCCTGTCTAAAAGTCCACAGCAAGGGAGGTCATAGTCCTAGGGAAGAAAGAGCAATCACTTTTTGCTAAATGTATATGCTATGAAGCTGCCTTCTAAATATTGATGTTTACAGCCACTGCTTAGTGCTTCTTTCAGCCGTGATCAGAGTTTTTGTTTGGGGGAAAATGGTAATTAATGTAAAGACTCAATAAGATACAGTGCTGAGAATAAGTGACTATTGAGTTCTCAGCTCTAAGCAAGACACACATACTCCTAAATATAAAACAATAAAAAATTTAAATATTATTTTTATTTGCTAGTTCTAACATTTTAGCTAAGCTTGCATCTATGTCTACTGAATGTTTATTGTCATCATTATGCTTGATTTCATTCCACACAATTCTGAATTTTGTGCCATAAATGGTGTATGGAAGAAATATTAATAACTACTTGTTCAAATAGCACAATATATCCATGCCTCTAACAGGCTATGTGCAATGAAACTGAAATAATCTTATCTAAAACAAAGCTGGATCTGAGGTTTGTCCAAGTTTTTGTTAGATTAAGCTTATTTTAAGTTTTAAGTGTTTTATAAAAGGGATTGAGACTTGTTTATCTGAGCACCAGTATAATTCTGGAGATGTTTTCATGTCTTATGTTCCAATGGCAAGCCTTTGGTGCTATCCTAAATTTTCAAGTCCCTGCAGTGGTACTTTGCCTGATGGCTTTGCCTGGACTGACATTGATTTTACCATCCTCCTGTCTCAGCTTCTTTAGTGGTAGAATGACCATCATGGACCACCATGCCTAGATTCTTTAGTGGTCTTCTGGCTCTTCAGTGCTGATCCTGACAGTCTGATCTTCACTGAATCCAATAAAATCAGCTAACCCTTTCCTATTTAGCTTTGGGCATACAACCATCCAGCAGCCAGGTGGAGGCTGATGTGGAGTGGTTTTTTCAGATAAACTGCTATGCATCCACTGTTTATTTGTAGTATATGCAGCCCACATCACAGTGCATCTCTCAACAGGTTGAAGATCAATGTTTTTGTATCTTTTGCCATGTGTGAAATGTGAGCATATCTTGTTACCCACATGTTCTGCCTCATACTTCTGTGAGCTGTGCCTGTGTCAGTCAATAAAAAATGCATTCTAACAAGACTCCCTTGACACATTTCATTAATCATGCCAAACTCTTACGATAAGATTCTCAATATAAAACACTCTTCATCTGGTAGAATCAGTTTTCTCACTGTTTAAATGTAGTTGATTTACTACCTATTCAATCTGGAGAATCCAGACCCAGAGGAGACAATACATTTGGTCAGTAAAGAATGTGAACTATTGAGTGAGAAACCAAGGTGTGGGCATGGCATCAGTATGGACTGCCTTCTTCTTAAGCACCACCACCAGCTGTTGATGTAGGAAGGTATGCTTCCTTAATGTCAGGTTTTAGTATGTGAATAGCGTAGATCAGTGAAAAGTAACAATGACATGTCTGACCCATTCTGGGCAGAAGTTTGGAAAGTCATTGTATGGTTCTTGTCTTGTCCTCTTCCTCCCTATTGTAAGATTAGCTGAGTCCTTAGTAACAGGAGAGCCATGAGCCTTTATCTTAGAGAAAAGAAGAAATAGGAAAAATTTTCTATTGCCACCTAATCAGAAAATAAACCACTGTTGTAAGCAACTAATATTTCCAATCTTTGGTAGCATAATCAAATTAAATTCTACTTTTACTAACAAGAAATTTTGAGGGTTTTGAACTGTACATCGTTTAGATGCCAAAGTCAGCATTGGAGAAAAATTTCTTTAAAAATGATTATATTTCTATATGTTTACTTGTGAAAAGATGTTTCTTGTAAGACTAGAGGTGGGAACTTATCTACAAACTAATTCCCATGTCTCCCCTGGTCTCATCTAAATGAACTTCTTCATTTACCTTTTGCTCCTCCTCTACTTCATCTTTCTATTTTCTTTTCCAAATATATAAATAATATTTAATCATCCTGGGCTAGAGATGTAGCTAATTTACAATCACACAGTAGACAGAAGACTCACACAGCTCTCCATGCATATGCAATAACAAGAACTATGTGCTTCTTTGCATAAACCAAATAAGAATGAGCATCTATGTTAAAATGTAAAGAAAAAGCTTTAAATGGCATGGCTTGGTTAATGCTGGTCATGCTTAGTCTATAGAGAATAATATTTTTATCCATGTGCTTAAAATTGTATTCAGTCATAAGTAAGAGGAGAATAAGACATACCCCACAAGATTCCTAATGAAACCCATGTCATTCATCATTTTCGATAGAACCTGCTTTATATTCTGATTATGTTGCTGCTGTGAAATGAACAAAGAGTAACATGGAATTTGATAAAGACAAGAAAACTTTTATTAAACTTTTACAACAGTGAAATAAATTATTCATGCAATTGCATGAATAATGGTATCCATGCTGATTAAATCAGCCAAGAGGAGGCAAAATATTCACGTGCATGGCATGAGCTCCATTTTCAAACAGTTCTGAAATGAAAATGTAATATAAAACAACTCAGTAGTTGGTCCCCCAAAATGGAAAGAAAAAGTGGAGTACAGTATTAATTCAAAGGAGGAAGGGAGAGTTTAAAGCACTCACACTTCTGAAATCCATGAGCCAGAAGGAATTCCTCAAAGACAGGAAAAATAAGCCACAACTTCAAAGGAATTCAATGAAAGGGAGAAGTAGCGACAATGAGTAGGTTACAAGAGAGGCAGATCCAGGGCTTAGTGTTGGGGAAAAATTGGGCATTTATTCAATGACCCATTCATAGTACATTCCACTTAGGGTTTGAATAAAATAGGATTCTCTCCAAATTGAGCTGTTGGGTACATGCCAGCTTTGTGAGGTGGCCTGAGAAAGAAGCCAGTGCTGCAAAAGGTGTCATCCACATCTCCTTTGCCACCTAGTTAAGATTTGTAACTATCATTTCTCCTTTTCTCAGAATGCTCACAAAGAAGAAGTGTTAGAGTTTGTACCTCTCTTTCTATACCACTGAGCATATGAAATGGAGGAGAAAACCCCTGCCACCCACAGAATTCCAAAGAGCTGAGTGAATGCTGCCCAACTCACTAAGTGGGAGGATGGAGGAAATGTCTCATAAATGATCCAAGCAAAGAGAAAGAGAGGAAAGGGGCAAAACAGGGAAGGAACCTGACCAAAATGGTCAGAGGCAGGGTTATGGGGCAGGCAGAATGCTATCTGCACTCCTGGGCTGTCCCTTAGGTTAGGGATATGTGTAAGCCATTGAGGCTTGGTCCCCAAGCTCTGTGCAGCCCTACTAACCCATTTCATCTCTGTCCATTCTGATTATTAGGCTGTATGGTTAGATTGAGAAGTCAGTGGCATATTATCTGTTCCCTAAACCATCACCTTTACTCTTCATTCAGGGTGCTGAGAGCACCCGGAGAATACCACTCACCAGTGCTGCGAGATGTTTCTGTATGTGTTCCTCCCTCTGTGTCTGCATGTAGCCCTTCCTTATTTCTCTTTTTTTCTGACTAGACCTTCGGTTTCTGAGCATCTGCAAACACAGGAGACTCTAGGCCTGCCTCAAACTCTTGTGGGAAAACTATTCTTGTCACCCTGGGGGGTGTCCTTTCCTCAGTTTTCAAGGCTCCTCTTAGATAGTCAAATATCAATCAGCTGAGTTCCCAACTGTCCCGACTGCAAGAAGTTAGGGTGGTTCCTGCAGTGTCTCTGTCTTAGTTACATTTCCATTGCTACGAAAAGAGACCATGACCAAGGCTGCTTGCAGAAACCATTTATTGGGAGCTTACAGTTCTGGACACGTAGGCCAATTAGAGTCTATGATGACCATGGTGGAGAGCACAGCAGCAGAAAGGAAATCATGACACTGGAGCGGTAGATGACAGTTTACATGATGAGATAACAACCTTGGGGCACAGAGGGGAGAGGAGAGTGGTAAGGGGAAAAAGAGAGAGAAGAGAGAGAACAGAGGAAAGAGAGAGACAGAAGAAAAGAGAACTAGGCTTTTTGCCATGGGCTTTTGAAACCTCAAAGTTCACACCCCTTCCAATTAGACCACGCCTTTTATCCTTCCCAAGTATTTCCACCAACTTTAGAGCATGTAATCAAATATATGAAGCTATAGGGGACATTATAATTCAAACCACCACAATTTTATAGCTTTCCTGATGAGTGTTAATGCAGTTGAAAGGTTTTCCTGTCTTCATTTGTCACACTTTATCAGGATCTATAGCTCAAGGAGAGATACTTGACATGGTGTTGGTGTTCCACTCCCACATACTGGGAAGCTTTTTCCATGGTCAGGACTAGCATAGTAACCAGAAGTTTTCAGTGCTGAGCCCACTTCAGGGTACTGGGAGATGTCTAGGGAGTCATAGCCATCCTGAGTGGATGGAGTGGAGGATGGAGGCTCAGCACACTGCCTAGCAGAGCTCTGCCTCTAGCAGTCAACAAACATATCCCTTTTATTGCTGACTGGTCCCCTCAAGAGAATGGCAGGGCAGTGACTTCTGGGACTACTAAGAAGTAAGGATCTTAGTTAAGACTCCTCATCAATATCCCAAATTTTGAGGCATCCCTGCATCCATTACTATTTGTGTGGACAATCACAGTCTCTGATATCTATGGCTGCTGTCCACAGCTCCTGTCTTGACACAAAGCAGCTAAATAAAAAATAAATGGTAGATGGTTCTCAGTAGACCTGCAGTTGCAAGTGAGGACAGAGTGGCAGCACTTAGTGCCTTTCACAGATAAAAACTCTGAACTGGGCCTTGCAGCATGTTCCTGTCATTCCAGCTGCTTGGGAGACTGACAAACTAGGACTGCCAATTCTAGGTCACCCTGAACTTCATAGAGACATCATCTAAAAGTGTAAAAAAAGTGGGCTGACTCAATGGGTGTGATAACACATGCCTGTTACACTAGTAGTGTTCTCATGAACTAGCCCACTGATTTTTTCTAGACTTGTTGTTACTATTCCTCTAAATCCCCAAACACAAACCACTATATGTAACAATCTAATCAAATTCATAGGATGAGAAAGGGGCGGTTGTAGTACTTAGTGGCCATGTACTTCAAACTTTCATGGACATCGTCTCTATAACTTCTTTACTGCTGTACACAGTAGAGTGTACATTCCTGTCTATAGCTCCTTTCTTAGGGTCACTTTCTAGAACACAGAGTCCTTAACACACATATCTGGCCTATAGGAGAAATAAAATTACATTAATTTATATCAAAATAGTCTCAGGAATCTTACTCACTCTCAAGGGAAATAGATTAATTAAAGACAAATGAACAAACAAACAGTGTATAATACATAATCCTATTCATAAATATGGAGTATTGATATTTTACCATTCAGGACTTTGTCATGAACAGTGGTTAAACAAGTCCTGAAATAAGGTCTTTGTTAAACAAACATTTTCCAACATAATGCTGAACTACAGCAATAATCAAAGGCTATATGGGTGGAGGGGGCTAGCCCAGTCAATAAATGCTGATCTATAAGAATGAAGACCTGATTTTGATGTCCAGAACCTATGTGAAAATGTCTAGCTTGGTGGCATACATTTACAATCTCAGTTCTGGAGAGGCAGAGACAGGAAAATCCTGGGGCTCGCTGGTCAGCTAATTTAGACTAGTTTATGGGCCTTAAGCTGTCTCAAAGGAAGTGGATGGTGTTCCTGAAGATAACACTGAGGTTTTTCTCTAGCCTCTGCACACAAACCCAAAAAGGTTTACATATGCTTTCACATGCACACATTAAAAAAAAAAAAGCAGCTGTTGATCTCGTTTCTCTTTCTATACCAGTCTACTCCACTAGGGGAGTTATATAATGATTCTGTCTTTACTGAAGAAGAATGACCTGTTTCAAATCATAATACTACACTGAGTATCTGTCTTAGTTACTTTCCCTCTTGGTATGACAAAAATACCCCAATGAAAGCAACTTAAGAGACAGAGGGTTTATCCAGACTCCTTGTTTAAGGTTATGGTCTTTGTGTAAGGGAAGCCATAACAGCAGAAGCATGAGACAGATGATAATGTTGTATCTGCAGTTAAAGACAGAGATGGGTGAATGCTTGAGCTCAGAAGGCTTTCTCTCTTCATGCAGTTCAGGGCCCAATTCCACATGCTGCTTTAAGAAAAGGTTCTGAGCTGCAGGGCTGAACATTGGTTAGTTGAAGAGAAAAGAGTTAGCCCTAGGCCGATCAGCATAAAATTAATATAAGCATCTGTGTGTTTCAGTGGTACTGTGGGTCTGAACATTGAGGCTAGGCCTGAAAGTCCAGGCCAGAAACCTCATACAATAAAACAGTGTACCAATGTGGATAATATATACCCACATAAAGCCTTAGAAAGCTTAAAAAAGATTCTAGAGCATAGAATCAGAGCCAAAAGCAGCTTCTGAGTTGTGTCTTTGATGGGGTCATAGTACAAAGACACTGTGGTGTTTAGGCTTGAATTACATAATGGCTGTTTAAACTGCACCAAGTCTAGTTTCCAAAGTCTCATGGAAGACTCAGTACAAGCAACAAGGTGCATATGATGAATTTAAAGTTTCTGTTTATATTGGACAAAAAGGAAACTGAGTCAAAGATAGCTTCTTAGTAGCAGCATTTTCTTTGGGTGAGCTCTGTTTGCTGGAGGCAAGCAGAGGTACAGCTCATTTAAGACAGGCTTCCTGACTCATTGTTAGTGACAAAACACTTGTGTGTCTTTTAAGAGGTCCTGCTGTCAAATACTTAAATGGAGTTAATGAGTAGCAGATGGCAAGCTTTACTTTGTGATTATATGAACCCTAAAATTCCCCAGAGTGGTAATTGTGGGTCCTACCAGTACCTCAGCTAAAAAGCTAAATTCTATAAAGCTAGACTAGTAGCTGGGTGGAGTCAGACATGCTAGTGAAACCTTTAATTTTTAGCTACACCTTGGCAGATTGAAAGTGTGGTCAGAAACAGAGAGAAATAGAGGGAACTAGGTGGAGTCAGCCACCTTAGCTAAGCAAGGGTGTGATCAGAAACAAAAAAAGATAAGAAATAAGAGATATACAATAAAGATAGATTTAAAAAAACTCTAAATTGTTTAGAATGTGTTTAAAAATATATGTAGGGTTGAGAGAGAAAACAAAAAGAAAAAAGATAAAGTCCTTAAAAAAGAAATAGAGTAAAAAAAAAAATAAGCCATGTAAAGATGGAAATTACAAAGAGTGTCTGGATACTATATGTTATTGTCTTATCTTTAAGTTTTTTGACTGAAAATGAAGTAAAGCTTCTAAGAGCCATTTGATTATAAATGCTACTGGATTAATGTTACCTATATAGCTTATAAATAAGCTGACTTTAGAATTGAAATCAAAAGATATGCTAATCTGGAGAAGAGATTTTCTTTTTATTTCCATAAAAAATGAAAGGCTGTGGATTTATTCCTTCAAAGAAAGGAATAAATTGTCTTTGTTTGCATTGTTATTTATAAGTTGTTATAAATAATGGGGGGAAGGGTTATTAGATTTGGGGTTCTTCTTTTAAAAAGAAAAAAAAAAAGGGAAAATGTAGTGGGATTAAGTTGTTAGTTACATTGTAAAGGATTGTCCTGCCTACTGATTTAATAAAAACATTGAATGGCTGAAGGCAGACAGGAAGTGTAGGTGGGGCTAGCAGACTAAGAAAACCGTGGGAACAGGAAGAGCAGACTAGAGAGAACCAGATAAGTCACCAGCAGAAACAGAGGAAATAAACTAAAATGCTGCTCTAAGAAAAGGTACTGAGCTGCATGACTGAACATCAGTTAGTTTAAGAGAAAAGAGTTAGCAAAGTATATGCCTAGGCCTTAGGCTGATCAGTACAAAAGTAATACAAGCATGATTATTTGGGCCTAAGTGGCAATGGGTCTGTGAGTGGGTCCAAACCTCTGGGCTAGGCCTGAAAGTTCAAGCCAGAAACAAACTACATCCAAGGAATGGCACTGTCCCATTTTAGAGTGTTTCTCCCCCTCTCAACCTAATTAAGGTGATTCCTTCACAGGTGTGCCTGAAGGTCAGCTCCTTGGTGATTCCAGATCTTGTCAAGTTGACAGTCAGCAGTCACCACTGTAGTGTGCTCATGTGGTACCATGCTGAATTCAGTGAACATAGGGTTGAGCAACCAGCAACATTTTCATAGTCATACAAATCAAGTATTGGAATGAATATTCAGGATAAGTATGTTGATTTCAAGATCAGATACACACATACACACACACACACACACACACACACACACACACACACACACACACACACTACCAGGGCCACACAAGAGTTGCCAGGCAAATAGGGGCAGAAAAGAGAGAGACTTTTATGTGGCAGGCCCCTTTTAAGAAAACGAGTATACACAGATTTATGTAATTACGCCTGGGGTGTGCCCTCAATACTGGATATGATCTGCCAGTACCATGTTGGCTTTACCATGTGGCTACTACATGCTAGAAATTCTTATCTCACCTGGCACCATGTTGGATTCACCACGTGATGTGCCAAGAATCCTTACAAAACCTTATATTTATTATAAAATGAAAGCAGGGTTTATGTAGGGGGTGCAGGGGAAAAATGGATTGAACCAGAACAGGGTTGATGGATCTCTTAAGGCTGCTTCAAGCTGTCTTAAGGGCAAAGTCTGTCTTTCTGGAGGATAAGAACTATATCCTCTGGCAGTGGGTCAGCTGGACTTTGCAACTCATTTCCTGCAGTCTGGAGAGTTTAAGACATGGGATGATGAATTTTGATTATTTGGAACTTGGGGAAAAACTATGAGTTAGTAAGAGACCCTTGGGTAGTGATATATACAGTGAGGATACTCTGCTAGGTCTGGGGATGAAAAGAGGTTAAAATGTCTCCTGTATTTTGCTTACCCATTGCCAAGGGTAAAATGGCTTCTGGTTTCTTTTCTTTGGTCTTGGAGGGTAAGGTAAATGTTTTACTTGTATTGGCTCTAAAATGGCTCCTAGTTCCTTTTTCTAGTCCTCAGAGGGTCAACTGTTTTCCACTGGCAAGATGGCTTCTGGATTCTTTTTTTATTCTCTAGAAGTGGTGGCTGGTGGGTTAGTCTGTGGGGGAGGGGAAGGGCGAGGCAAAATTTATTGAAGCTTTGTTTTTTTTTTTTTGTTTTTTTTTTTT
>PVIH01005212.1:0-109791 GCA_004025045.1 Sigmodon hispidus
GTATGGTATGTGGGGTGTGTGTGTGTGTGGTGTGTATGTGTGGTGGTGTGAGTATGGTATGTGGGGTGTGTGTGTGTGTGTGTGTGTGTGGTGTGTGTGTGTGTGACCATGTGGAGCCATGAGCAGCTCAGGGGACAATTTGCAGAGTCACTCCCCTGCCGCCCTTATATGAGCTCTGGGAGTCACACCCCGGTACTTGGCAGGCACTTAAGCATCCCCAGCCATCTCTCCAGTCCTGAGCAAGACATCTAAAGTTCACTTAATTATAAATAATTGTCTAGGACCTAGCAATGGCTCGGTGTTTAAAAACATTTGCTGCTCTTGTAGAGGATCTCAGGTAAGTTTCCAAAACTCATGTTGGGAAGTTTAGCAAGGCTTCTAACTCCAGCTCTGGGGATCTGATGCTCTCTTCTCATTTCCGCATGCTTGTGCACATGCTCATACACACAAATATGCACAGCACATACACATAAATAAAATGCAAAAGAAATCTTTGATAGTTTCCTTTAATCGGCTGTGGTGACGAATACCATTGATCAGTGAGTTTTATGTGAAGCCATGTAGACTCTATCCCAATCCTTTGGTCATTTTTTTCTCTCTTTTCAACCCAAGTTCCTTACATTGGTGGCCATCCTAGAAGATGCTTTACTATATTAGGAAGCTTCTCCTACATACCTGCCTCCCTATCCCCAAAACGGTCTTTTGATAAAATTGCCTTTAGTTTTTGTGTCGTGTGTTCCTGTGAAGACCCCAGCATTATGTCTACTAAATGCACGTATGTGTGCTGTGCACAAACTGCAGCCCTGACTCCCCAGTTCTGACTGAAATGCCTGGCACCGTCACACACATCCTGCTTGCTTTTCTCTCTAAATGACTGTTCGTGTCATCACATCAAGGACTCCGGGGTTCTCCAGAGAGACTTTAAATGGCCTTGCCTTCTTCCTGATGTCAACGTAAAGATTTTTTCCCCTTCTGCTTTCTGTGGTTACAGGCAGGTGTGTCTTAGTCACCTCATGGGGCTGTAACAGAATATCACAGTCTGTGTGTCAACTGTTGCTCACACTCTCAGAAGTCGGGGATGTGCATGCCAGCACATCCACTGTCTGGGGAAGCTCCCGACCACTTGCTGTGTCTTGGGAAGAGAGACAGTGACTTCTGCATCTTCCTATAGGGAAACTTGAAGATCCACCTCACGACTTTGTTATAGCTTAGCAGCCCCTTCTCTGAGTCTCCTTACTGGTGTTTTGGTGGCACCATGTGTACTGGGGAGAACATTAACTCTGTATGACAGACGTTAAGGTGTACTACCATGCTCAGGCTTTACCCCACCCCCTGCTCTTCTTTTAGATAGGGTCTTATGCGGCCAAGGTTAACTTTAAACTCACTCTGTGACTGAGGATAGTCTCGAACTCCTGATTCTCCAGCTCTCACTTTGACATGCTAGCATACATACGTGCATGCATCACCACGCCGAGTACTTTCTGATGGTTAAAAACATGAAAGTGAATGCAAATGGCACCTCCTGGGGACTTTGTGGGCTGTGTCTTTGGAGGTATCTCTAAGCAAAGGCATGGGCTGGAGTCCTCGACACATCGGTGTTCCTCTTGGCTTCGGAAGAAGAGGAGAACATGGTGTCTTCTCTCCCTTTAGGACCTGCACTATGGAAATAGGCTGTAAGCTGAAGGGCAGAGGACCAGGCCCAGACACGCTGGAGGCTCTCTGTGTGGAGACCCGGGACCACCTATCAGGATCCAAGAAGCAAGGTGGGCATTTCCCTCCTCTTCTCTCCTTTCTTCCCCCCGCCCATCTATTCCTTCTCTCCCCTCCTGTGGCCATGACTGTCACCCCCACACCCCTATGCTACAGTCAGCTGTACTCTTTTGCTGCCATGGATGGTAACCAAGAGTAGGCTAGGCACTCTGATAGTGTGGGAAGTCCCAGGCTTAGAGTGCTGAAGATCTATCTCTGGGCAGGTCTGACAATGTAGAGCTCACAGTTCCAAGGCCTGAGAATTAGAGCATTAGAAGCCCGAGACTTGGCTCTGAGCTTGGTCACTGGGGACTAGTCAGCTGGTGCAGCCTCGGCAGCAGCTGGGGGTAGGTATGGTGGTGTCAGTGTCACAGTTACGAACTGAATTCCCCAGTTTCTCCCGAATCCTCCCCACCTCCCTACCCACCCAGCTTG
The DNA here is from genome assembly GCA_004025045.1 of Sigmodon hispidus. Classification (NCBI taxonomy): domain Eukaryota; kingdom Metazoa; phylum Chordata; class Mammalia; order Rodentia; family Cricetidae; genus Sigmodon; species Sigmodon hispidus. The sequence goes on from PVIH01005212.1 coordinate 2,185, forward strand.
GCGGTCTTTCTCAAAAAAAAGAAAGAGCACGCAAATGAAACATCAAAACAAACAAATCAATAAGACAAAAAAATGCAAAACGAAGACAAAACTGCACATAAAAAAAAAAAAAAAAAAAAAGAGTTCTTTTTGTGCTGGCCAAGCATAGTTGGCCATGGGTCCTGCCCTAAAGTGTGGCTGGTATACCGGGTGACACGTCATTGGAAGTAGTGAGTTTTCCTTTGCCAGTAGACGATGTGAGGCGTCTTTTAACCTCATTACTACAAATAGACATCAATTAGAAATGGCTTCCTGGTTAGGGATGGGAACCTACGCCCGTTTCTCCCGCTGTGCATGCTGCCACAGTTTCTGTTGTATTTTAAAAGTGGTGAGAAGGAGTCAAACCATATAGCAGGGCTCACATGGGAGGTTTGCTGGGGGAGGGAAGAGAAGAGGGCAGAGACCAGTCCCTGGAGACTAGAGCAAAGGAAGAGAAAGAAATGACAGCTAGGTGGGGCCTGCCTTTCATAAGGGAATATAAGGAATGCACACTGTGGGGTGCTCTTAGGGGCTGCAGCTGAGGACTGTCAGGACCCTAAGGGCAGGCCAGTACAGATGCCTGAATGCTAGCATTCCTCCCTTCTTCATTATAAAAAGGTGAGGAATTAGAAAGGGGTAGCAGGCAAGGTGGGAATGAGGTCACCGTGTTCTCAAGACCACTTCCTGCTGACCTGGGAGGAGCCAATCATTTCGGGGAAACCTAGGAAAGCTAGGGTGCTGGCCACATCCTAGGGGAGCTGGCTATTTTACTTCCCTGTCCAGGCTCTGTGGAACTGTCCAGCACCACTTGGACCTGGTAAGATGCCATTTAGGTGGATCCAAGTTGACTCCCTGAAGCTCAGAACTATGAATTTACAAAAAGAGATAAGTTTTAGACACATTAGAAAGCAACCAAAGGGAATTTAAAATCCTGAGCTTATGGCTATGAAACTATAGTGGTAGAGTACAGTCTTTAGTGCTCTGCCAGGGCTAGGTTAATAGCTTATCAGAATTCCACCAATTAACATCAAGGTTGTAAACAGTAACATAGCAAGAGAGAGAAATCTGGAACACATTTCATATAAACAAAACTTTTCCTCACCAAAGCATCACCTTGACACCTTCTTTCTACCCGATTTACCAGGAAGCACAGGTGGCTGATTACTGAGGGTAGTCAAGAGCAGAAGTTACATCTAAACCTGTTCTGTGAGTTTATCAAATATCTTATTTATCAAACATGTAACCACCTGTTTAAAGTCTCTAGAATCTTGATGTTGAACACTTGGCAAAGACATAAGTACTTAGGTGTAAATCTCTCAGTCAGCTTTTGTTAATCTGAGTAGACCTTTGTAACCTAAATTTTTATCATCATATAGTTATTTTAAACCAGAGTTGAATCACATATAACTCTACATTTCTATTATCATACAAAAGTCCACAGCAATTAAAAATATTTTAGACTTGTTGCTTTCTTAGTCTAAGAGAAGATACAATAAACAGAGATCATTAGGACTAAGAGGTGTACTTTTTAATCATGAGTGATTAAAATGGTGATGAGATCACCAGCAGAGATTGAGGAAAGCCATGTGGATGCTGTTTAAATAGTTACACATGGGGCTGGAGAGATGGCTCAGTGGTTAAAAGCATGGATTGTTTTACAAGAGGACCCTGGTTCAATTGCCAGCATCCACCTGACAGATCATAACTGTCTGTAGCTCCAAGATCTGACACCCTCACATAGACAAAACACCAATGTACATAAAATAAGAATAAATAAATTAAAATAGTTACACACACAGAGTTGAATCCAAGTTATATACACATACACACAAATTAAACCCAGCTTACATTTACACATATAGGGTTAAATCCAAGTCTCACACACACACACACACACACACACACACACACACACACACACACATATTTAACAGGAGTTGAATAAGAAAGAGAAATCCAGTGTGTGCTGACTGAGCAAGATGAATCTGGCTTCTCCATCTCTGACTCTCAGGTTGCAGGAAACAGGACATTTAAAGAGAGAGAACAGACAGACATAGACAGGTCTTAGAACAAAGAAAAAGAAACAAAGTGGAGGATTCTTCTTGGTTTCCTGACTGCCTGGTTCAAAGAATCCTAATGCTAGGCAGTTGTTGATGTTGAATAGAAGGCAAAGCTGACAGTGAACCGAACGCAGATTTGTTGCAGGTGAAAAAGAGCAGATCCTTTGCGGGTGGAGCAGGCAGATAAGGTCCTAGCATGAAGTGGGTACCTTTGGCGGGCCCTGCCAAGGCTCACCACTAAGCAAACACACCACACAACAGAGTTAGCACGAGAGGTTTATTGGGAAGGAAAGAGCTGAAGAGTGATAGGCTGCATCGGAGTGAGGACTTGAGAGAGCCGGGCAGACAAGAGGAAGAAAAGAAGGCGAGAATAGAAGAGGAAGGGAGGAAACTAGAGCCAGAGAGAAGAGAAAGAGGCCGAGGCAGCAAGCTCTGCCAAAGGTGCACACGCCACATGCCTTGGAAGGGACCTGCTGACGGGTGATGATGTAACTGCTCTGACAGCAGAGGCAGGCTGCTGCCACTGTTGCTGCAGAAATTATCAGTGGAAGGTAAGACCTCAGTTTTGGTGTTTTTTTTTTTAAATTGTCTTTGTAGTTGAGTTTACTTAGTGAATGTAATGGGAGGGTAGCATGACAGGCTTTAGAGCTAGCAGATGAGTGGGGGAACAGGAAGGAGAAACAGAGGAAAGGGCGTGGAGAAAGCTTGAAAACAGGTACCCTCTTCCGTCTATTGGATCGCTGGCAGAAGTTGCAAAGGTCCTGTGAAATACTGGGATATGGGTGCTGGTAAATGACCATTTGTATTGACATCTGACTGCAAAGGCGGATTAGTGGTAGGCACATTTTCCATGAGTGAGGTAGAAAAATAGGCACAGGCTGGCCTGTGGGTCATCACCCAAAGGTCCAGGGGCCTTAAAGATAGGAAGCACAGGCTGCTTAGGGGACCATCACTCAAAAAAGCAGGGGCTGATGGGTTAAAAGCCCGAGAGAGACACAGTCGCCCAGTAGCAAGACTTCAAGAAAAGCCAGAAGGTGAGGACTGTGCTAGAGAAACAAATGAAACCTCACTCAGGAGAAATGGTCTGGGGGGGTTGCTTACCAATCGTCCATGTTGGATGGAGAGTCCCAGCAATCCCTTAGGTGAGAAAGTAGGGCTGTAGAGAGTGAAGCAGGTTCCAGTCGGAGACATGCCAGGAGAGCCTAACCAAATGTATTTCAAAAGTGGCTCCAGGACCCACATGGAAGAATTATTGAGGGAAGGGGAGAGCAGGAGGCAGAGATCAGTTTCTGGGGATGAGAGTAAGGAAGAGGGGGGCGAGGGAGAGAGAGAGAGAGGTAAGAAGGGAGAGAGAGAGAGAGAGAGAGAGAGAGAGAGAGAGAGAGAGAGAGAAGGATCTGATGGGCTGGGCTTGCTCTGATGCAGGGCACCTACAATGCAGTCCAGAAACTGGGCTGTGTTTATGATGAATGCATGAGGTTAGCTAGTCTTCATGCGAGGTCATGGTGGGGCGCTGTCACAGTTTGTGAACATCTGGGAAGAAACTGTGGTCCATGCTTTCACACCATCAATGTTCACACTCCCATCAGGAGGGAGGCTTTGCAATTTCCATAGGTCTCAGGATGGGAGTGTTCACCATGTCCATGTTTATGTCAATAACACCTTCACCCGAAGCTTCCTTCACCCCCCACAACAAATAGAGAGAAGAAACTCACTCAAAGTCACACTATGAGTGAGTCAGCTAGGTTCTGCTGGGGTAACAAATAGCTTGCCCCAACTCAGCATTTCCCGCCTTGCTTTACAGCTGCTGTGAGTGGAGAGGAGTCTGGTAGGGAGATCAGGGTGAGTCACATATTGGCTCTTGAAATATCTATATAAATGTGACCTATGCCATTTTTAACATATTTTACCAAACACAGCCACACATATGCAAAGAGATGGTTTTCTGTGTTACCAAAGGCCCAGGAAGAGGGGAGCCGGATATGTGTAAATGTCCCCAAGGCCTACCACAAATAATTAGTAGTAAGCTGGACCAGTAATCATCTCCTGACTCTGAGCCACGGATCTTGTTTCTCACATAAATCACCATGTCTATAATGGTGAAGTGTGCCCTGTCTCCCAGCGATGGTTTCTTAAAGAGCTTGGTGTCTTATCTCAAGAGCTGAGACACCTATAGCAAACCAGAGGCTCCGTGTCAGCCTGATATGAGGTGAGGAACAGCCCCAGCATCCCACCATCACCTGCCCAGACCTCCTTTTCATCTGTCACCCACTGTCCTAAGTGATCCTTTCCCAGGTAACATGACTGCCAGATAGCATAGCCCAGTAAAGTAGCCATGCTCTCATATGAACACATTCTTAGGATGAAATCACACAAAGACCTTGTCTCATGATACCCAAAGCTCCAAGGCTTTGGATATTTACTGACCTGAAAGTCAAAAAAATCTTATTTCTGATCTTGCCTCTGCCATGAACTTGATATTTGCCCTTGGGCACTTCTTTCTCTCTCTGGCCTGAGTCATTCAATCTCTTCTAGGGACAGTGGTCCCAGCCTAAGGATCATGGATGTGAGCACATTGCATGATGTATAAACTCTGGCCCAAGTGCTAGAGATTTAATAGAGGAGAGGAGCCTGGGAGGAGCTGGGACATATGCCCAGCCAGCCTCCGCAGAGTTCCCAGGATATAAGGCCAGCTCCTGGGTGGGCCTCTCACTCTTTTTGGAGTTTGGAGTGATCTCTCTGCAAATGTGAGGATCAGCTAGCCTATAGTATGCCCAGAGAACACCACGGTTCTAATTTTTAATTATTATAAGTAATCATGCCATGGACAGTTTCGTAATTTTTTTAAAAAGTTGTGTATCCATGATGACTTTCTACTGCCCATGAAATTACTAGCTCAAAGCCATTGCTTATTATTTTAGGCTTCTGCTTTGCCAATGCCCTTTGCCTTCTATTGGAACTCTTCCCAGCAGGCTCTGTAAGGTTCCAAATGGGAGAGGGGAACTGGACTCCAGGGTTGTCACCAGCTAGGAATTCTTGCTGCTTTCCCAGAGGGCCCAGGTTTAGATCCCTGTACCCACATCGGGCAACTGCTTATAATTCCAGGGAACCCAGTGATCCCTTCTAGCCTGTGCAGGTGCTCACACACGTGGCATACAGTCACATGGACACATACACATACATAACAAATAAAACTCAATCTTTGGAAAGAGGAGACAGAGAGAGAGAGAGAGAGAGAGAGAGAGAGAGAGAGAGAGAGAGAGAGAGAGAGAGAGAGAGAGAGAGAGAAACAGATGGTTTGTAGTAGCTAAGACTTGAGTCCACTATATACAGAATTCCTTAAGTGATAGTATTTTGAACCAAATAAAAATGTATTTCCCAGTCATATAATAGAGTGCTAAAGGCACAAAGTCCAAGGAAAATGAGTAACTTTACCTACACATTCCATCCTGTTAACATTCCAGCCACCAGGAAGAAACGAAAGAAGATAGATACCATTCCATTTGGACCCCACTGGCCAACTCCACCCCTATGATGTGGCTGTATTGTAGGGAACCTGGGGTATCAGCTCTATTCTGGATAATCAGGGAATAGTTAGGGGTTTTAGTAGTAAGAAAAGAAGGAAGAACAGTATTAGCGGTGACTAGATGTCTTTGCCATAAAATTAATCCAGACTAAGAGCAGCACATATGGTCCATGGAAACAGCATAGTCTGAAGAGCTGATGGAGGGCATAGTTACCGGTTGAAGGAGGGTAATAAGCAGGCCCATCTCTTATGGTGAGTGGATACATCAGGCTACTTTTCTGTTGCTGTGATAAAACACACTGACAATAGAGAAAGCAGCATTCTTGCTCACAGCCCACGGGAAAATCAGGGCTGTAGGAGCGTGAAGTTGTTGGTTACATGGCATTCAGTGTCAGGAAGCAGAGGGTGATTAATGTCAGAGCTTGGCTCCCTGTTTTCACTCTGTACACTCAGGATTCCTTACCCAGGGGTTTGTTCTATCCAAAGTCAAGATGGGTCCTCCACAAGTATGGTCAGAGGCTCATCTCTCAGATGATTCTAGATTCTGCCAGGTTGACAGTTAACATACATCATCACAAACCACTGCTCCAGCCTGCCTGCCCCCTACTTATCTACTCCCAAGCTCACCTGTTCCTTTTCATCTCCACAGGGCCAGCTTCTGATGGACTTAGAAAGCCGCCAACTGGACACTAAGAACCTGTGGGCATGGCTTGTGAGGCTGCTGAGTCAAAACCCAGGATGGTTGAGTGCCAAAGTTAGGTTCTACATCCCTACCATGGAGCTGGACTGCAGCAGCAATGCCCCTGACCCTGAGGTCATTCATCATCAGCTCAAGAGGCTGTACACCCAGAGCCAGGCCACCTGGCAGTATTTCATCTGTAGTCTGTGCATGGAGCTTGATGTACCTCTAGAGCTGGAGATACCACTGCTGAGCATCTGGGGCCAAAAAGATGGTAAGGGCCCATAAGGGAGGTGCAAGGCTGCCAGCACAGCCTTATAACCTGCAGAGCTTCAGCACACACACACACACACACACACACACACACACACACACACACACACACACACCAGTGACCCATCTGGTCACACAGAGAGGACATAGAAGAGCCATACATTCCAAATGCCTGCAGTGGCCAAGAGACTTTGTTCTGCCATGCAGTCAGAAGACCTCAACCACTACTAATAGGCAGGGAGGTTGTCTATGCTTCTCCAGCATAGAACTGAGGAGAAACACAAGATACCGTGTGACAAGGAATCCTTAGTTAAAAAGTGGAAACTCAATCATGAGCTCCACCAATGCGGAAGTGGAAACACATACACGCAGGCATATGAACACACACACACGCAGGTATGTGTGCAGACATTCATCCTCACTGACATGTGCACTTGTATATTTATACTTATGCACATTGCTGCATGCAGAGTGCACCACCCCCTTCCCCGGCAGATGACTAGGTATCAGTTTTTATCTCTAGAACCTATGGCTGTTTCCAGAGCAAACACCACTCAGCACCACCCAGGCACTATTTCCTCATGACACTGTATCTATTTGACGTCCCCATATGTTATGCTCTGTCTTACAGAATTTTCTGAACAGATAGGAACTGGTGAAGACAGCCACCCTGGACCTCCACTGCACCAGGGTGAGATCTGGCTAGGGCTTGGGGTGCCATCTGATTCACTCAGTCTTTACCTTAAGCTAGTGTTGGCTAGTGGCCACCATTTCCTCCTTCATGCATGGACCAAGTCCCACATCCTCCCTCTCTGTGACCTTCAAGGTCTGCTTCACTGCCTTTTCATCAGTGATTAATTGGGACCCCAGAAGAGACTGAGAGTGGCTGGCCTCAACCCTTTAGATCTACTGGTAGGTGTCATCCAGGGAGCCTACTCTTGTATTCTCATTTCCACTTCATGAAATCGTAGGAAGACGGGTATCATGTCACGGTGTTTATATACATTAACAAGGGCCAGTTGCAGGCTCAGACAAGTAATTGGAAGCTTCAGTCTCACAGAGCTTGTGCCTTCCCTGGTGAGCATAGTGCTTAGAATGCCCTGCTGTGGGCCTGGTTGCTTCATCCGGGCCTAGAGCCTGAAGTGTGCTGGTGCAGCTATAGAAATGGCCTTCTCATGATCCCAGGTGTCTCATATTTTTCTACCTGGGTCCACTTGTGGAAACACCTCAAAGGTGTTTCCTGGGTCCCCATTTTCTCCCTCATACCCTTCCTTCTCTTGTTCTAGGTGTGAAGCGCCCTTCTCAGAGCTGTGGGTCCTCACCCCGCCGGAAGCACTGCAGGAAACAGCAGCTAGGTGGGTTATGGAGTAGGAACCCCTGCAGAAGACTGTGTTGCCCTGAGGTTGGTCACAGACAGATTCCAGGCCTTGTGTCTGGCTGAAAAGCTTCTGAGGCCCAGTGAATGGCTTGTTTTTTGAGCCTCTAGGAGAGAAATACCAGAGGTCTTGAGTGAGCAGGGGAGGAGACAGGGTGTCTCAAGGGCAGATTTGTAATCTAGGCTCTTCCAGACTGTCTTCAAGTTTGTGGGAGCACCAGGGTGGTGACCAGTGTGACCTCAGGCATGGGGGGTGAGTACATATGGAGATGATGAAGGTGCCTGGGAGAACCCCCAGATAGAAGGTCCCTGGAGACCCAGGGCATTGAGGCTAGGCCATGGGGGAGAGGAGAGGGGAAACTTTCTTCACCCTCTACCAGTGGTCCTAAATGGTCCTTGTCTGAGCCCTCACACGCACATACATTCCACCAACCATGGGCATAACCAGAAAATTCACATCTGGGCAAAATAGGCCACTACTTCAGTCCTTTCTGGAGCAGGGGTGGAGGCTGAGTCTTCCCGATGACCCAGGAAGGAAGAAAGTAACCCCTGGGAAAGCAGGAGTCCAGTTCCTGTGATCTGATTGATGGGTACAAAGCCAATAGTTTATTGGTACCCACTCTCAAGGAAAGGATGCAGTTGCCTTTGCCAACTCAGAGCCAGTCCCCAGAGATACTGCAAAGCAGGCAACCTTCCCCAGCTTACTGAAAGCTACATCACCTGTATGCCCTGGAAGAGAGAGTTGTGACCCAAGGGCCTACCCTCGCCTCCCTGGGTAAGGGGCTTCAGAGCTTATGTTGCATCCATTCCCTCTGAGAGTATGGATGGCCTAAGAACTTCCATTGTACCCTTGACTCTTGCCCCCATGCACACATAGCTGAGGGCTAAAGACAGCAGCAGCAGCAGCAGCAGCAGCAGCAGCAGCAGCCTGATTCTGGGTCCCAGGACACGTATGAAGTATGAGAGCCCCTGATTCATGTCATTGCTGTGTCCCTTGCAGAGCTGACTAAGAAATATCTGAAGCTCCTAAAGACCTCTGCCCGACAGTACCATGGTGGTGAATACCCAGGAACAGGGTATACGCATACCTCCCCACAGGCCTACATCCCCCCAATTCTGCAGTGGAGCCGGGCTACAGCACCCTTGGATGCTCAGGACAGAGACGCCGAGGCAGCAGAAGACATTGATGTGAGCATCCAGGATCTCTTCAATTTCAAGGCCCACAAGGGACCACGAGTGACTGTGCTGCTGGGAAAGGCTGGGATGGGTAAGACTACCCTGGCACATCGGCTCTGCTGGAGGTGGGCTGACGGTCAGCTGGACTACTTCCAGGCTCTATTCTTTTTTGAGTTCCGCCGGCTCAACCTGATCACACATTTGCTGACCCTGCCCCAGCTCCTTTTTGATCTGTACCTGAGGCCCGAGTCAGATCCTGATTCTGTCTTCCAGTACCTGGAGGAGAATGCCCATCAGGTCCTACTGATCTTTGATGGGCTGGACGAGGCACTGCATGCTGGTTCCATGGGAGTTGACCATGCAGGCTCCGCCCTCACCATCTTCTCTGACCTCTGCCATGGGACCCTTCTGCCAGGCTGCTGGGTAATGGCTACCTCTCGTCCTGGGAAAATGCCTGCCTGTGTGCCCACAGAGGCAGCCACAGTGTATATGTGGGGCTTTGATGGATTACGACTAGAGAAGTACATCTGCCACTTCTTCAGTGATCTGCTATTACAGAAATTAGCCCTGGCAGAAATGAGAAGCAATGAGCGTCTCCGGGGTATGTGTGCAGTACCTGCACTATGCAGAATCGCCTGCTTCTGCCTCCGCTGTCTTCTTCCTGGAAACCCTCTAGGCCAGTCTACGGCTCTCCTGCCCACTGTAACCCAGCTGTACCTGCAGATGGTAAAAACTTTTAACCTCAGTGAGACTCTGCATGCCTCATCCTTGTTGGGCCTTGGAAATGTAGCCCTTATAGGACTGGACACCGGGAAGGTCATCTTCTCTATGGAAGACATCTCTCCTACCTTGATGGCTTTTGGAGCTGTTCATAACCTCCTGACCTCCCTCTGTATCCGTAACAGCCCTGAGCACCAAGAAATAGGTTATGCCTTTGCCCACCTCAGCCTGCAAGAATTCTTTGCTGCTCTGTATCTGATGGCCAGTGACAGGATAGACAAAGACACACTCACCTACTATGTCACCCTCAATTCCCACTGGGTCCTAAGGACCAAAGCTAGACTGAGCCTCACCGACCATCTCCCTACCTTCCTGGCAGGCCTAGCATCCCACGGCTGCCGTGAATTCCTTTGCTACCTGGCTCAGCAGGACGAAGCCTGGGTGAGCTCCAGGCAGGCTGCTGTTGTTCAGGTGCTGAAGAAGTTGTCTAGCCGAAAGCTTACGGGACCAAAAATGATAGAATTGTATCACTGTGTGGCTGAGACCCAGGAGCTGGAGCTGGCGAGGTTCATTGCCCAAGGCCTCCCCTTCCAACTCTCCTTCCATAATTTCCCACTGGCCCGTGCAGACCTGGTTGCACTGGTCAACATTTTGGAGCACAGGGATGCTCCCATTCACCTGGATTTTGATGGCTGCCCACTGGAGCCCCACTGCCCAGAAGCTCTGGTAGGATGTGAGCAGGTTGAGCATCTCAGGTGAATCAAATCAGAAGAGCTATGGGGAAGGGTGGGGGAGGGCACTGTGCTTTTGGACAGTGGGAGGCCAATCAGTCTGCTAGAGAGACTGGATTCAAGTTTTGACTATCCCAAAAGAATATCTCATTCTCATTTAGTGTGTGACACTTATCGGGCAGCCGTGTTCCTTGGTCGGGCACCTGGAGTCCAGGTGTACCTTTCTGTGCTTCTGTCTCTCTGGCAGTCAGGGACTGGAGTGTTGGATCTGGGCTATGCTGCTCAAGGCTGTTTGACCTTAAACAAGTTATATATTACCTCCCTTGAGCATGTTTCTCCATACCTGCAATGAGCACATGGTGGGAGGGAATGAGATGGGATGATTGATGCTCAACAGACTCTGAATCTATCAGCCAAGGCTCCAAATCTATCAGCTAGAAAGAACAAAGGTGTGGTCCCAGTACAAGCCTCCCAGATACGCTGGGGGAGTCCTGGTGCAGTGAGTGTATGTCTCTTTGATAGACAAGTCAGAAATAGGTAGTCCAAGTGGATAGCTCACTCTATCCCATTTGCTCATGCAGGGACAGCAGTCCTTCCTCCATCATCCCCCTCAGACATCATAGCTGTAGGATCAATGCTGAATCATTGGTGCCCCTGTGCCCTGACTTGGAGGAATACATTTAAAGGTCACATGGAAGCAGGACACATTCTGTCCAGTCACATTGCATTCACTGAGAACGTAGCCACACAGCTACTGTGGGCTGGAAGAGAAGCTGGAAATGTCACCTCTGCCTGGTAAACTACTGCAGAGTCCCAGTTTTTTCCTCCTCCTTCAAATCAACACCACGTTTCATTTATAAAACATTTTATATGTGTCAATAGACTGAAAACACTTTACACATTCCAAGTATATAATATTAACATTGTAGCAAGGCAGTCCAGCCCTCTGAGGTACAGTTTTATCACTTAAAATCTTTTAACACAAACCCCATTTGAAACACTGAACACAAGAAACATTAACAGCATAGAAAACAAAATAATCAAGTAAAAAATTGAATTTAAGGGACTGGAGAGATGGCTCAGAGGTTGGGAGCACTGACTGTTCTTCTAGAGGTCCTGAGTTCAATTCCTAGCAACCACATGGTGGATCACAACCATCTATAATGAGATCTAGTACCCTCTTCTGTATACTGTATACATAATAAATGAATATTAAAAATTGAATTTAAAAAGCTCAGCAGATAACTTTTTTAAAAAGGAAGAGGTTAGGGAACAGCAATGATACTTAATTTGAATGATCTTGGTTTTGTAACAATATAAAGTTGAATTTTTAAGACCAATTTGTAAGGTAAAACTGTACCACTGCTAACGTCTCTGCCCATATTTGATAATTAGCTTTGTTGTTTCTGTTTTAAGGAAGCTTCTTGGGTCTGGGGAGATACATAGCTCAGCATCTAAGAGGGCTTGCTGTAAAAGCAACAGGACTGGTATTCAAGTCTCCAGTGCCCATGTGAAAGCTGAGCATAGCCTCTCATGCTTGTAACAGTAGCGTTGAGGGGCAGAGACAGAGCATTCCCAGAGCTCACTGTCAGACAGCCCACCCTAGGCTAGAACGAGTTCAGGGCAGTGAAAGACAAACCAACAAATGAGAAGTGATAAAAAAAAAACCTCTGGCTGCCATGTGTGCTCATGAGCAATATGTTTGCATGTATGCACACACATATGATGCTTGCTTGCCATGATTTAAACTATATATGACCATATTTATATGGGTGAAGTGGAGAACTGACTTGGCAGATAAAGAAGGCCATGCTGTAAACTGTATTTCTTGCTACTCCAACAACTACAGTGATGATTCATGATACTGTGATGTCCCATCTGTCCCTACGGACACTGCAGATCACTAAGCCATGCCCAGCATTAACCCTTTTTGCTTCTCTCCTGCAGCTTTAAAAGCAGAAAGTGTGGGGACGCCTTTGCAGAAGCCCTGGGCAGGAGTTTGCCTATGATAGGGAGCCTGAAGACCCTAGAGTAAGCCAAGGCTTGCAAGCCAAATATACAACCAAGGATGCTGTGCACACTTTCCCCTGCATGGTGGGTTCCTGGCCAGCCCTTTCCTCTACCATCCATCTTTGTTTGTCCCGTAGATTAACAAGAAGTAAGATCACAGCTCAAGGCATCAGCCACCTGCTACAGGCTTTGCCCCTCTGTTCCCAGCTGGAGGAGGTCAGGTGAGTCACCTTAAGGAGGAATCTCTTTCCTGGAGAAAGGATCACTTTCCAGCTCTTAGGGCATGCCTAGAGCCTGCATACTCCATCAGGGATGACCAGAGAGAATGAGAGAGAATGAGGTGGGCCAAATCCAAAAGAATGCCTCCCAGACTCCAGCAGGACATACATTTGGGGTCACCTTGGAAGATCATGAGTTTGGGGTTGCTCCTCTCATTCTGTGACCCTAGGAAAAGGGATTGCAGTGTCTAGGCAGAGGGTAGGTACTCTATGGACACATAAATGCATACAGTGTTCAACTTCACATCCCTGCACTTGGGTATACACTTACATAAAAGCAGTACTCATGTAACTCAAGGCTGTGTCTCATGCCTGTTTACAGATGGGAACATGTGTGGCACACAGCCACACTGAGATGCAGCACACACTGGATGAGCACATCTGCACAGTGTACCTCTTGCTTGTGTCTGGAACTGATTGCTTCAGGGAAAAGTGGAACCAGGGGCCTTCAGCTACAGCCTTTTGAAACTTTTTTTTAATTTTTGAAATTATAACATAATTATATCATTTCTCCCTTCCCTTTTTCCCTCCAAATCCTCCTATATACCCCTCCTTAATCTCTTTCAGAATCATTACCTCTCTTTTATTCATTGTTATGGTATGCATATATGTATATGTGAATATATATTCCTAAATATAACCCACTTACTCTATAAATGTTATTTGTATGTATGTTTTCAGGCCAAGGTTGACCATTTGGTGTTGGATAACCAATTAATGTGTTCCTCAGTGGGGGGAACTATTTCTGTTTCTTAGCATTCAATTGCCTGCGTTTTTTGTGTAGGGCTGAGGTGTCACGGGCTTTCTCCCATCCACTTTAACATGTCTGTTCATGCTATCCTTGTTAGGCTCATGTTTGGGCAGTCATGCTGGTAAGACATTATGGGTGTAGCTTCTGACATTGCAAGGGGACACAATATCAGCAAAATCCTTGGTCTACTATTACCTTATCTAGCTTCTTTCTGAGACTTAGAAAGGCATCCCCTGAATCTAAGCAGGCTCTCCCAGGAAGCAGGATATAGCACTTACAGGATGGAACAAGCTAGCCAGTCCCTGCTGTTCCCACTGATGAGTGCTTTTGGGCAGTGGTCACTCCGGATGGGATGGAGGTTTAAATCATTGATCTTATTAAAACTCTCTTTCTTGATTATTGAGTGACCTTAATCTTGGGCCCTTTTTATTTGTTTATTTTTAACCTTCAACCATTTCCAGCTCATTTATTCATCTGTCCCTCCAGCTGGGGCTCCAGGTAGAGACAGTGAGATTAGAGCGGTTGTCCCGGACTCTGGGGAGCTGTGGCCAGAGCTGAGGCCAGAAGTAGAGTCTTCAGCCTCTCAGAGACTTCACTAGTCTCCTGGGACGTTGGGGAACTCAGGACTCAGGCACATTGTACACCTAAGCTCTGGGAGCAGGCCACAGGATCACCTGACCTCACCTCATAAGATGGTCACTCACCACCTGGGCTTCCCAGCACCCATCCCCCAACTCAGGGGTTGGGCCTTGGTCTCCCTACAGTTTGCATGACAACCAGCTCAAGGACCCAGAAGTACTGAGTCTTGGGGAGCTGCTCCCTTTCCTGCCGAAGCTCCAGAAGCTTGAGTAAGTGATCGTCACTCCTAACCCAGCCCCTTTCCTGGGCCAAGTCATACTTTCCTTTGCCGACCATGTCACGAGCATCCACCCCTGACACTTCGCCATAATTATGCAGCCTGAGCAGGAACAGCTTCTCCACGTCAACTCTACTGTCCTTGGTGAAGGTGGCCATCACATGTCCTACTGTCAGGAAGCTGCAGGTCAGGTGAGCAGCTTTTTAAGGTCAGGGGCAAGGGAGTGGGGGATGGAAAAGGAGGCAATCCCTAGCTTACGAGATCTGTGTGTGCATGCCAGAGTCTGCTTAGTTCACATCTAGAATCGTGCTTAGGTCTGGTGCTTAATAAATAAATAAGAACAGATGGACAGACGCACGAATGGATAGATGGTTGGATGGGTGAATGGATGGATGAACAACACTATGAAGCACCAGCATAATAGCCCTATAAATAATTGGCCGCATGTCGCTCTCCATGGTCCTGAAACAGTATTCTCTCATTGGCCCACATAGCAAGGTAGACCTCAGGCTTCTTAATCTGAATACAATTATAATTCTCATTTTTAAAATCCCTCAGGTATAATGATGCACACCCACAATACAATTCTCAGGAGGATTAAGAGTCAAAGGCTAGTTTCAGCTTCTTACTGAGTTCAAGGCCAGCCTGGTTTACACAACACCCTTTCAAAAAAAACCAAACAAACCCAAAGACCTCTCTCACATGTCTTCCTGACCTTACAAAAACAGACTCACTGCATGGCAGAGGATGTGGAGCCTCTGCTGGGCACTCTTTCCCATTCTCTTGTTTCTCTACCAGTCAGGAAATGAATTTACCCTGGATGGTGAGGGTGGGTGTAGGTGACAGCTGGACAGGGTGGGGGGATATTCTGACGTCCAGTTCCTGGATATCATAGCTTTATGTCTGACCCTCTAGGGAATCAGACATTGTCTTCCTTCTGTCCCCGGTCACAGAGACAGCTGTGCAACAATCAGGGTAAGTAGCTCAGGAGGCATGGCCCCAGCTAGTCCTGAGAAGGAATCTAGGCTGGTAAGGTGAGGGTGAGGACCTGAAGTGGAAAGACTCTCCCTACTGCTGTGTGAATTCCTTCTCAGGGCTGGCAAAGTGACCTCCCTTTTCCCCAAGTGTCTAGAGTGTCCATCTGATCCCTGGCTAGAGCACATCCCTAGGATCTCAGAGTGAGCCAGGCCTGTATGAAGGATGTGAAGAAGATACTATGCACTGAAATGGAAAAATTCTTCAAACTTAAAAAAAGATAAAAGGGAGTCAGTGATGGCATCTACATTTTAGGGCTGCCTTGGGAATGGAAGGAATAAATGCATCTAGCATGCTTCAAATACCATCAAACTACCAGCACTCAGACGGTGGCCATGCATGTGCTTCTACATGCTCCCCCTCCCCCCACACACACACTGATGGGTGAAGACATGGAAGCCCCCCTCTGAGAGAACACTCCTCTCAAGTTCCCCACACTCTTCTCCCTGACGAAGCCCCCAGCTTCAATCTCCTGGTCTGTATCATGACCCAATTGGGCCAATGTTATTTCCTGTGTTCCTCTCATGGTCATTTGCAGTCACTGTGGTAACGGAAATAGAGTAACTTTCAGTCTATCAGTCATATGCACCACCCTTCCAGGGCTCAGCAGTGGCCACAGGTGGCTTCCATGGCAGATGACACCATGGGAGAGCATTTCTCTCATTGCAAAAGGTTCTGTTAGACAATTCCAATCTATAAGTTTATGGAAATTGGCTAATGGTACAGCCCAAGATTCTCTGCAGTCCCTGACATTCTCCTCTCCCTGAGTGAGAGTCTGGCAGGGTTGTAGCTCCCCACTGCCTGGACCTGTCTATGACAATGCATGATCCCTGCCTTCTGAACCAAAGGTCACATCAAAGGGACGCTATCATGATGACCTTGGAAATAGAAACTGAAGAGTCTCATGGATCATGTGACTTGCCAAATCTCTGCACACTAACATATGGGGAGATCACATTTGAATAAAGGTTTCCTCAGACCTCAGACCTTTCTCCCGATGCTTCTCCTAGTCGCACTCTGAGTGCCTTCCAGCACTGTCATTGGGACTAACCATGAGAGGCGCTGCAGGGTCTTCAGCCCCTAGATGCCAAGCAAAGAGTCCCAGTCTATCAGGCCTGGCTCCTGAGCCCAAACTAGTGTGTAATCTGTTCTTTTCAGAGCATCAAACTTACAGGACAAAGAGAGCCTGAAGAAGGAAAGACACAGACGAAGCCTGGGACTCAGGTACCTCAGCAGGGCCCACTGTCCTCAGAAAATGGTAATGGCAGAAGGGTCCTGTCCCAAGGGAGGAAGGAATGCAGAGAAAGCTGATGGAGAGACAGGGAAAGGGCATGCGTGAGCAACTGTGTCAACAAGAGCTCCAGCCAAATGGACCTAAGTTACTATATGTGGGGCACTGTGCTCAGGAGTGGCCAGTACTTCATGGGAAGCCTTTTTGAACCCTCATGAATGATACATATTACTCTACTTTGATAGAGAAAGAAACTGGGTAACAGACAGATTAAGTGCTTTGAACAAGATCACCACTCAGGCGGATTCCAGGTCTTCCCCCTCAGGACTCATCTGACTCAGGATGGGAAGGACCATGATTTCCCCCTGATATCCTCTATTCCTACCTCAGGCTTCAGAAATGTCAGCTCAGGGTCCATGATGCAGAAGCCCTCATGGAACTATTCCAGAAAGGCCCCTGGCTGGAGGAAGTAGAGTGAGTACCTGGGAAAGCGGAAACCTGGGGCAGGAACAGCTATGGGAGCATGGGTAGAGCAGACCACGCCTCACCATTCCGTGTGTGTGTGTGTGTGTGTGTGTGTGTGTGTGTGTGTGTGTGTGTGTGTGTGAGCTGAGTCCTCAAGATTCTGGGGACACCCCAGCAATCAGAGCATTTGTCACTGTATAGCATTGTCTATATCTGGAGCTTAGCTAGGAATGTGTTTTATTGTCTCCTTACTGTGATGTAACCACATTTTATAGAGAAGGAAATGAAGACACAGTGGTAAAGTTGCTCAAGATCAAACAGGTAGAAAGATCTTGTTAGAAATTCAAGCCCACCAGCATTTCTATGACCATCAGTAATCAGTAGACTGGGACTCCTCCTGCACTCTGGATGACCCATTCTTTACAGGCTAAAGAAGTTCCCAGGATGCCTGGCTCCTGAGCGGGGCTGAATGAGTGGGTGGTCATTTCCTAGTGATAGGAACAGAGCCCCCCAACAATCTCGGGAAGTCTTCTAAGGCAGAAAGGTGGGGTGTCCCAGGTGGTGTTGGTGCACACCTTTAATCCCAGCATTTAAGAGGCAGATGCAAGTGGATCTCTGAGTTCAAGGCCAGCCTGGTTGGTCTATGGAGCAAGTTTCAGGGCAACCAGGGCTACACAGAAAAACCAAAAAAAAAAAAATACAAATTGGTGGAGTTCTGTGAAGTATTTATGAGCGAGTTGGCCCCATCTCAGGATGTGATACTTAAGGTGAGGATTGCCTGGACCAGCAGCTATTGGTCCATTTTCTGGTATCATTGGGAGATCTGGGGATGGGGGCCAGCAAAATGGTTCCTCAGGTGAGTGCACTTGTCACCAGGCCTGGCCATCTGAGTTCAGAACCCACATGATGGAAGGAGCATGTCAGCTTCTGCAAGTTGTCCTTTGACTTCCATGAGCACCCTCCCCACTACAAAAAAAAATAAACATAATTTTTAAAAATGATTAAAAGGTCTGGAGAAATGGCTTAGGGGCTGAGTGTTTGTTGCCTTTCCAGAGGACCTAACTTCAGTTTCCAGTATCCATGCTGACAGTTTGCAACTGGTCCCAGTTCTAGGGATCCAGAGCTTCCGACATCCAAGGGACCCACGCACATGACAGACACTCACACAGACACACATACGTTTACATAACAAAATTCAAAAGGAAGGCATGGGCTGTTTCTACCCTTCTTGCCACCACTGAGCCTACCCATCCCTAGCGTCCTCACATGAACACAACTCCATCCCCCCTAGCTAAATGAATAAAACCTTCCAGTCTGGGAAGCTTGCCCTTATTACCAGTCCAAATTAGATAGTCTCAAGCCTGTTTCTTCTCCAAGCTCTTTATCCACTTCCTCGGTTAGAACTTCCTGCCTCTCACCCAGTGACTTCATTAGCTTCTGGTTCACTATTTTCCCGGCTCCCACCATGGCATTCTCTTTCCGGTAGAGTACACTGTGTTTCACCACTGCCTTCATTACCCCCTCCCCCTCAGGGCAAAGCCCAGATCCTCAAGTCCTGTGGACCCCAGAAGTCTGCCCTAACCTCACAGCCCGGTTCACCCTGCTACCCTAACTCAATCTCCGATCTAAATACACTCCAGTCAGGTTGTCTGGGTTCAATTCTAAGCCCACCTCTGAGCAGGTTTTTTAAGAACTCTGTGCCTTGGTTTACTTGATAGTAAGATGAAGATATACTAGTCCCTGCTTTGTAGATTGTGAGTATGAAATATGTCACGAGTGTAGAAGTACCACATATGAATCTGGCAGCCTATCCCCTTTAGTTATTACAAAGTCCATTTATGAGAATGATGCTTTGCAGACTAAAGCTGGAGAAGGACTGGGGGAGTCTCCACAGTGCCTCTGTCTTAGTCTTTCAGGGAACCATCTGGAAGATGAAGGCTGCCGATTTGTGGCAGAAGCTGCTTCACAGCTGAGAATTGCCCAGAAACTGGAGTGAGTTGTACAACCCCACTGCTGAATAACAAGAGGGGAAGCCATAGAGAGTCCCATCTGGTTCCGCCTGCCCCCATTCTCCATGTCCACAGCCAGAAATAGTAGCACTGACCTGCCCAGTTTCTCTCTGTCCAGCTAAGTGGGGCTGTTGACTGTACCTTGCTCTTGTCTCTGCTCTGAACCACTGGTAGCCTCACCATCTAGTGGCTTGCGTATGGACAGCATGTCCATCGCACATCTGGCATACGTGCCAGATGGTCCTTGCCATAGCTCTGGGAGGTGGGAGCCTGGCACTGGACCAGAGCTGAGGTACTGAGTGGGTGAGTACTCTACCACTGGGTCAAGTGGTATGTTTGATCAGGGTATAGGCTGCGTAAATTGTTGGAGTAGTGGCCCAAGAAAGCAGGGTGTCCAATGGTGCGGACTTGGGGCAGAGATGGTGCTTGGGATGGTTATGTTATGTCTTAGGGTCACGTGGGTTGGGTAAAAAGTGATGAGGTTGGGAAAAGTGGTTTGGGCTTCAGCTCTAACTGGGTCACTCCATAACTTTGAAATCCTGGAAAGGTATTATATGCCTCAGTTTCTCCATTTGTAAAATGGAGTTAAGTGAGACCATGTATGCCTAAAACCCTTGGTACAGAGCCTATTAGTCAGCCCACTGTAGACTGCAGTTACTTCATATACCACAAAAC
The DNA here is from genome assembly GCA_004025045.1 of Sigmodon hispidus. Lineage (NCBI taxonomy): Eukaryota > Metazoa > Chordata > Mammalia > Rodentia > Cricetidae > Sigmodon > Sigmodon hispidus. The sequence goes on from PVIH01005212.1 coordinate 22,053, forward strand.
CGAGGCTCAGAGTGAAGAGAACCCTACAGTGCTTATGGGTTAAACCAGAGAATTCTGAGTATGTGAATTTGTGGAGGATGTCCTACATTCCTTGGCTTGTATAGCTAGAACTCTTTGAGAGACCTTGTTTGGGGACCCATGACAGCCAACAGCTTTCAAGCCATAATGAGGGGGCAGGAGCTGTCTGCCTGCTGACCCTGCCTCTCCCCTCTCCACAGTCTCAGTGACAATGGCCTCTCTAGAACCGGGGTGACGTATGTGTTGAGAGCTGTGAACACCTGTGGGACCCTGGAAGAGCTGCACATCAGGTGGGTGCCCCACAAGGCACTGTCACTGCCCGCTAGCCCTGAGCCCTGGGCTATCATACTTTTTGAAGCTCCCCACGTTATTTCTGGCCTCATGCCTTAGGGATCCCCCAGAAGATGCTGCCTGAGCCCTGCTCAGCTGGCACAGCAGTGCAGCCACCGTCAGTACTGAGGGTCTCCCCTGGAGAGCTGCCTGGAGCTGGTGCAGCCAGCTTGGAATGGCAATGTAGAAAATGAAGAAACAACCCTTCAGCTCCTTTTTCAGTTGGAAACGATGCAGTGCCCTCTGTCCCGAGCTCTATGAGATCAGTCCAGGCCCCACCCCTTCCCAGCTTCTCCTGAGAACAATCTCATCTCCTGCTCCAGCCTCAATTCTATCTCTATCAGTCTGGGGAGCTGAGGACATGTGTGAATGGAGACCAGTGCAATTCCCCTTTGCTGCAAGCCTTGTTCTTGGTTCTCAGATGCATGGAGGGTCTCTATTTTATGCTTCCCCGCAAAGGGCTGAAGGGAAACCCCATCTCTCACAAAATAGATAGGGTCCTCACTCACTGTGGTCACTGAGATGTGCTGCATGTCATGGAGACAGCACCCATATCCCAAAGCGCTCCAAGCATCAGAGGAAACCCTCACCCTACTCTACCCAGCAGGCTGAAATGGCATACTATAGCCTGAGGCACACACCAGAGCAGGGAGAATCTGAAATCTCTGTGGCAGGAATGTTCACATCTCAACGCCTCAAAGGAAGTCATGAGAAGGGGCTTAGCTTGGATTGGAGTGGGGTCTTGGTGGTCCCAAGGGTCAGACAAGGGCTGTAACCTCCTTCCCGCCTCTCTTGCCCGTAGCCTGCTGAGCAGCACCGTGGTACTCACATTTACCCAGGAGCTAAGAGAACAGGAGGGGAGCTGTAAGAGGTAAGGACCCAGTATCCCTACATTCCCCTCTGGGATGCGGCTGCGCCCTCCCTGACCCAGGGAGGCCTTGACAAGAACTCACGAAATGGGGCTGGAGCTCAGAAGAAGTGTTTGTCTAATGTTACATGAAAGCCTGGGCTAATTCCCAGCACAGGTCATACATGGTGCCTAAGATACACGAGACCCTGTCTCAAAAAGTGAAAATGACTTTACCAAGGGTCAGGTCATGAGCATCCTTGGCGAGAAACATGGGTCTGGTGAGGGAGGAGCAGAGGGTAGACTAGTGAGAACCCAGTGATGTAGGATCTGGGTGGTATGCCACCTAGGTTGGGATAGCTAGACAATTATTCATGGGAAACTTGGGTTTTTAGCCTAAATATGGAGAGTAGCCTGGTCCAGAGCTCTGATACTGCCAGAAGTTTTATATTCCTTTGGCACAGGGATCATTCACCTTTCTTCAAGTGGCTTCTAAGACCTGGTGAAAGGCTTAGTGCTGTGCCATGTGTCTGTCTGCCCACAAGCTGTGGCACAGGGTCTAAACTCGGAAGGTTGGTAGGAGGAACACTGCCATCTCTACCATCTCCAATGATAATGACATTTATGGTGACAGAAATCAGGGTGAATTGAGCATTTCCTTATACGTGTAGCTAGTGCTAGACCGAGACAATCACACATGCCAGAGAGAGGCCAGTCCCAGGTCATACACCAGGCTAAAGTCCCGCTGACCCTGGATAAGCACAGAGACTGGAGAATGAGTTTGGGGGTGCACCATGGAGCCAGAAGCAGGATTCTCAGCCTGGCCTTTCTATATGTCCTCCAGGGGTGCACCATTTAATGAGTTCCCTGTGGCCTCTGAGATGTCCCAGAGCTCTAGAAGGATCAGGTATGATAATAGTCGCCTTTTCTTGTTCCCCAGCCTCAAGCCTGTCACATAGGCTTGCTGTTGGAGGGCACCACAACCTGCTGTGTCAAGGAGTTATGGCCTGGCAACTTCTTGTCCCCTGTGTAGGCCACCCCTCTGCCACCTCCCACTGTCCAGGCAGCCCCGCCCCACAGCTCCCTGAACCCTAGGCTGCAGAGATGCTGAGTAGAGAAAAAAGGAGCCACGAGCCTCTGATCCCCAATTTTGGGACTCAGCCTGGGTTCACCTCAGCCCTGCACATTCCCATCAACACCTCTTCCTTTTGCTTCTCTGCCTGTCTGTCTTGTCTGTCTGTCTGCCTGCCTATCTCATTCAGAGTTTGTTTCTTCTCTATAGCACTTGGTGTTACCTCTCATTTGCCTTTTGGCTCTTTGTCTGTCTCTGTCAGTGGTTCTCTTTATCTGGGCTTCTCTCTGTCTCTCTGTGTCTCTTTGTCTCTGCCCATGTCTATCTCTACTCGTCTGTCTCTGTTTCTGCTGTCTGGATCATTATCTCCACTCACCCCTCTCTCTTTCCCTCTCATCCCCAGCCCTGCATCCCTGTGCTATTTTAGGCATGCTGTGTTCTCTTCTCTATCTCAATGTCACGTACCACAATCCCTCCCCTCTGCCCACCTTCCTCCCTGCCTGGCTCTGGGGTTGGGGGCAGCTTTCCCCTGGGTACAGTGTCCAGTGGTTACCACAGGGCTGTGGGTCTGGCTCCTTGTAGGCTGACACACTGTGGCTTTCTGGCCAAGCACACAGAGAGGCTCTGCAGGGCACTGAGAGACAACTGTCAGCCCCATCACCTGGATCATCTGGAGTGAGTACCACATCCAGGAAGGCTGTGCTGGGACAATTGGGGCTGCTTGGTGATAGAACACAAGTGTCCTCTTTTGGTTTGAAGTGTTTGGGCCTTAGCTTTTTTTTCTCTACTAATGTCAAAGACCTGGGGGGAAAGTGTCTTTCTTTCTAAATATACTTTCACAGTGGTACCCTTTATAGTACCCTGGCTCCCAGAAGACCATAAATCTTAGAAAGATGCTGGGGTCGGGGGAAGTGATGTGCCCCATGTGTGATATGCAAAATCTTGACTTAGTGCTTAGATTGGAGTCCCTGGTCCCAGGAACAGCTGGGTGAGCATGCTGCTACAAAAGCAGAACCTTCTCCACCCTCCACTGACCTCTTCTCCTTCGTTTCTAGCCTATCAGACAACTCTCTGGGGGACGAAGGTGTGGCCTTGCTAGCCCAGCAGCTCCCAGGACTGGGTCCCCTGCAGTCCTTGAAGTAAGCAACTAATTACTGCCTCTGGGCTCTGGGTTGCCATAGGGGGAGGGTTTGTTCTGGGCCCAGTAAAGATGTAACCAGATATAGTTCATATGATCCCCCTTTGTCCAGCACCACACAGGCAAATGTTCAGTAAGGGCCCAACTGGTGCTCTGTTTACCCTGGCTTCACCAAGTACTGACTCACCTCAGAGCTCGATGCTTCTGACCTTCTCCACAAAGTCCTCATGGCTCTCCATGGGCTTCTAAGGCACCTGGGCTGTACAAACATGTGTAGTATGAGCAGATCGTGGGTTTCCATGGGAAGCGTGAGGAAGCGTGGCAAACAGCTGCTAGTCCCCGGATACAGAAAGAGGTGGCTTGATGAAACTTCCTCAAGTGGACAGGGAGCATTTGTGCTGGAGAAGACACCAAACAGGGTGTCTTGAGTAGCCCACGTGTTCTGATGACCCGATGGGGGGTGTGAGGCATTCGGTGTGGGAGGAAGACCTTGGCAATGGACCAAGATCCCCCACACTCTGCCTGCAGCCAACCACATTTCTGAACAAAGGCCTCAGGTGTTCCTGGCTCTCAGTGCACTCTCGAGTTCCCAAGCTTTCCTGGGCAGAAATCAGAGGAACCTGTAAAAAAAAAAAAAGTCCTGGGTCCTGGGTTCTGGCTGTCTGTGCCCTGTGTGGCCTTGGAATTATGTCATAAGCTGAAGCTCCTGCTTTCTTCAGTAAATACACAGCAATCAGGTGTGGTCTCCACCTATGGCTATAATTTCTGGAATGAGCATTATAGCCCAGGGTCTCCCTTGGTAGAGTACTGTGTTCTGAGGAGGCTGGCAGAAACAGAAGGTCGCCTCTGATCCAAGCGGGAGGGACAGCTGGGAGATGCTTGCAGGCAGGAAGGGGGCCTTTCTTTTGCAGATGGTAACATGCAGATTGGGTTTGTCTGCAGATTATTGCAGGTGTCCTTAACCTGGGTGATAAAAGTTCCTGTGAGGAGCATCCTGGGTACCAGTGGGACATTAGATGTCAAATAAAACCTTATGATAGGTGGACAGAGACTATGAGAAAAATCTTTGTTCTTACTTCAGGATGGGAGTCCCCTTCCCCTGAACCATACCCTTCCTTAGCCGGTGGTGAAGTAGGGCTCAGAGAACTCTCTGGGTTCCAATCTTAGCTCTGTCACCAACACAGCTTATCATATGATCAAGCTCCTGCCTGTCTAGATCAGCTCAGCCGTGCGGTGAAGTTAGAGGGTTACTCTCCGGTAGCCTGGGGTTCAACAGAATCTGTCACCTGCTGGCTCCTGTCCCTGCTCTTATGCTCCGACATCCAGAGGGCATGTCTGAGTCTTCGATGGTTTCACCATTGTCCCCGTGTATCTCCAGCCTTAGCAGGAATGGCGTGTGCCTGGATGCTGTGTTTGGCTTAATTCCATGCATGTCTTCCGTTCAGTGGCTGTTCCACCTAGACGTCAGGTGAGTGCCTGCCCTGTCTCCTCCTTTCCCCCTCTCCTCATCAGTCCTGCTGAGGCCTCTCTTTGACAGGCCACCCTTGGTCATTCTCAAGGTCTAATGTGATATCAAGTGTAGTGAGCATATGCTAGTTCATGGAATGAAGAAATTAATGAATGGGTGGATGAATGAGTGAGTGACCAAGGTAAAACTGTGACCCATGGTCTCAGAAACAATCAAGTTTCTCCAGGTTCTCCTTAGGACAAAACTCCCTCAAATCTCCTTTGTCTCCATATTGTCCTTAGACACACCTAAGCAAGCTAGGAGCTGGCTGGTGGTCTTTGGGGCTCAGGGACTTACCTAACTGTGGCATCTCCAGAACTAACGAAGCTGGAAGGCATCAGCCACCTCACAGCCCTGACTCCCTCCATACAGAAAACCCAAGTTTTAGGAGTGTTCTGCCCCATTCATCCTCCCCTGAGAATCCTAAGAATAAAGGTGTGCTCGCAGGTGGACAAGATTGGAGAAAGTCCTTAACGTCATTAGGGCCTTTAGTCCTTATTTGGATAGAGCGCCGAAGCCTGCCGCCTCCTCTCCTGGTTCACCACTAGAGGGCGCTGAAATAATGGGCCACGAGCCTTGCAAAAGTCTTGACTAACCATGGCTGTCATTTAATTCATTGCTACATTCCCTGGGTGGCAGGCCGCCTCCAGGACCCTAAGCCTTTTTGGGGAGGGGACCCTTTGCCTCTTAACAAGCTGCCTCCTTTTCACTTTTAGCCTTGAGAGTGACCACATTCTCCTTCGAGGCGCTAGAAGTGGCAGGTGAGGAGGGGAGATCTGGGCGGTCTGGCTTCCCTGTGGCTCTGATTCCCACTTTCTGTGATGCTCCAGCTCCACCCTGACACACACATGTGCTCAAGAATGACCCCCATGTCTGGTGTGGTCTGTGGGGAAGCTGCACTATCTAATCTGTAAGCGCCCAAGAAGCCAGGCTAACTCCTTAAAGCAATTTAGCTCTTCTCGGGTGCTCCCAGCCGCCCCCTAGTGGTAACAAGTGTCAAGGCCTTTATAAAGAGGGCCAGCTGGGCAGTGATCTCACCACAGCTAATGTGCCAGGTAATCTGAAGTCAGGCTAGCCCTAGGCTAGATGCTCTTGGTTCCCCAAATACGATCTCTGTGGAGATCCTCTGGGATCTGAAGGCGAAATAATTGAGAAACAGGGAAAGAGATAGATGGTCCTGTCAAGTTGATGGTCAGAGGGGGCACTCCATTCTGTCTCCACTTACCCGGCTAGGCACTGAATAGGTGTCAACTGCTGATTTTCTAGCCTCCCCTTCATGGGTCTCAGTTTCCCCACCTGATCAATGAGGGGCCTGGCTGGGGTCAAATCTCCAGGATCCTGTCCAGTTCTGGCCTCGGGTATGGAAGTCCTGAGGAGGTGGGAGTCCCACAGGTATAGCTCAAGCTATGCTTTCTCTCTCCAAGGGATTCACTAGCTGGCAGATGTGGGCCAGAGTTCCAGGCTGCAGCCCCATTCCTGGAGTTCAATCGGTGCTACACCTCCAGGAGCTTCCGGTACTGTATTCCATTTTTGTTCAGGGGTTAGGGGCTGGGCAGAGCAGGGGGTCAGAGCTTCAAATTAAGGTAGAGGGGAGAGAGTTTGCAAGATGGGAAAAAAAAGAGTCAGGTAGGGGCTGGAGAGATGGCTCAGCGGTTAAGAGCACTGTCTGCTCTTCCAGAGGACCCGGGTTCGATTCCCAGCACCCACATGGCAGCTAACAACTGTCTGTAATTCCAGTTCCAGGCAAGACACCAAGATAAATAACTAAATAAATAAAGAAGTTTTTAAAAAAAAAAAAAAAAAAAAAGAGTCAGGTACAGAGGCCAGCACTGGAGGCTGTTGGGTCACCCCAATGGGGCCAAGGCCTGGTACACTGGAAACCCAGCCATCCCCTGTCCTGGCTTGCCATCTGCTTTTGAGACTTTCATTTCTAAAAAGAGATTTACCTCACACCCCAAAAAAGTCTGGACTGGGTAACTCCCAACTGTGCCACATGGGGCTGTAAGACCCTCTGACCCCTGACATTCTCCCTCAGGGGATGCCTAAGCTGACGTCATCAGAGCTACTCAGAGAAAAGCTGTCATGCCCTAGGCAGGAGAGACAAGGAGCAAAGACCAGGATGAGCATGTTTGGAAGCCTTGCAGTGTAGCTAGAGGGCATAGCAGGAGAGCTTGGGAAGGGCATTTGTTTTTGTTTTTTGCTTAAGGATACTAGGTTTAATGGAGAAGCCCCATTAGACTGGCAGTGCTAAAAAACGAGGCATGGGCTGGAGAAATTACTCCACAGTTAAGAGCCCTTGCTGTTCTTACAGAGGACCTGATTTCAGTTCCCAGTGCCCAGCAGCAGCTCACAATCATCTATAATTATAGTTCTAGAGGATCTGATACCCTCTTCCATGGGCCTTCATGGGCATCAGACATACATACACTTGGTGTGTGTGTATACATACAAGCCAAACACATTTTAACAAATTAAAATATAAACACTTGGAGGGTGATGAGGGCTCATGAGAACTGAAAGCCAGAGGCTGGTAAGCAATCTGGGTGAGTGGCAAAGGTGTCTGAACTCAGGGAGGCAGGAGATGGAAGGCCTTGTACCACATGAGGCAGCTTTGATGCAGATGTCCTAATAGTGGGCACTGAAGAGGCTGGAAGAGCGTTTGCGGGGAGGAATGTGCAGTGCAGGGCATAAGGGAGAAGCCTGAGGCCTGCAGTTCTGGGAAGGGCATCTGTTAAAAGAAGGAGGTTGTCTTAGGTCAGTGAGGTCCTGGGCCCACTCTGACCCTATCCCCTGTCCCTGTCCCTTCTCAGCCTTCAAGGGTGTCAGCTGGAACCCCAGAGCCTTGCCTGCCTCTGTGCCACTCTGGAAAAGTGCCCAGGACCTCTGGAAGTTCAGTAAGTGACGAGACGCATCCCTGAGTGTGTGGGTGGCTGTGCAGAAACCTGGGTGAGGGCTTACAGGGGAGACTTGATGAATCTTTCCTGGTCTTCTTCCACCAGACCCATCAGCCCCACTCCAGAAATCATGAGACCCTCTGGTAGGTCAGCCATCTCTCAGGAGCCCCAGCCTCAAGTACTGAGATATGTGGGGTCCTGTCTCTCCCCACACACGTCTCTACCTTATCCTGCCTCTAGGGCCAAATCATCACCTTTGGACCTCCTGTCCTTAGACTAACTCACTCATTTCAGACCAACAAGGTCTGTGACTAGAGACCAATCCCATAACCAAGAGTGACTCAGCCACTGGAAGGCGGCTGACTCTGGGTTTTCGTCCCTGGGCCTCAGTTTCTGTGAAATAGACAGTGAACCTTTCCTTGGGAGTCAGTGTTGTAATTATTATACAAAAATAGCCTTTTAGAGACCCCCCCATGCTGAAGCCCCTCACTAATCAAACCCTCCCCTCCCACTGAGTCATGTCACTTTATCACAGCCCTGTGCACCTCATGCTCATTGTACGCTCCGGTTTTTACTTTCTGATTGCATGGTTTTTATCCAAGATGCTTAGGTCTGGGAGTAGTTTAGATTTTGGAATTTTCTTTAGATTTTGGAATGTTTGCATATGCAGAATGAAGTACCTTGGAAAAGGGAATCCGGTCTAAACACAAAGTTCATTTGTTTCATGTAAGCCGATGACCCTAACCTGACAGACAGTCACATTCAGTGTCTGCAATGAGCCTGCGCCTGGGAGCCGGGACCTGTCAGGACTGGAATTTTCCACTTGCAGCGTGATGTCAGTGCTCAAACTACTTCAGATTTTGGATTTTCGGATTAGTGCCACTCGGCCTAAATCTGCAGTCTTGGGCCAGGCTCACACCTGCTTTCCCAGTCTGAAGCGGTCTCATGTCCTGATTCTGGCTACTCAATTCAGTATCAGCCCTTCGGACAAGTTGATCCGTCTAGACCCCAGTATGTGTTTCCTATGTACTTCTCCATAGCAAACACACCCAGAAGGAGGGGTTTGCATTGTTTGACAAGATGGAATCTCTCCATGCGAGATCTCCTTGTATATAGTGACTGTTCAGTGACAGTGTGGTTTCCCCTGAGAGTCAAGTTCTGAGTCCAATTCATTAAAAAACATTTTACTATGTTTTGTTCATTTATTGTATGGGGAGAGAAGTGTATTTGCACACCACAGCACGTGTGTGAGGTCAGAAAAGGGCTTTCAGCAGTCATTCCCCAGGGACTGATTTCAGGTTGTCAGGCTTGATGGCATGTGCCCGTATGCTCTGAGCCATATCACCAGTCCTCAGTTCATCTTTTTAAAGCTTATTTTATTTATTTTGCATACATACATGGGTGTGCAGGTCATGATGCTTATGCAGAAGTCCAAGGAACTCACAGTTATCAATTCTCCCCTTCCACCGTGGAGATCCCAGGGAGTCATCTCACATCTCACTAGCTTCAATTCATTGTTTAAAACAAACTCCTTTAGAATAATTTTAGACCATGTTTGAAAAAAGCTGCAGAGGAGCGCAGAGAGCCAGCATCTCTTGTTACATAGTGTGTGTGGCACAGAGAAGACACCACCTGTGACAGACAGCTGTTGATACAAGCTGTGTAGCTCTTTGCAGAGAACAGAACTCTGCATGCCGAGGGCAGTCTCCTCCGGCAGAGCAGCCAAGCGGTGCTTCTCGGTCTCCCTCTCTCTCCCTGGCACCTCGCAGTTCTTTCTTTGTTTCCCACATCCTCCTTGGTTGTAAGGTCCCCAGGCAGTAATTTGTTAGCCATCTCCTGGTTGAGTTTGGCTGTTCTCCCAATCTGGACTTGGAGGAAGCATCCACCAGCCCAGCTGCCTCATAGTATCACTTTAGGGCTGCCTATCCTAATGCTTGACTACCTGGCCAAGGCTGTGTCTGTCATACTTCCTCACTGTGAGGATGCCATGCCATTTACACACTCTTTTATTCAGGGGACGTACAGCATATATGGAAGTAGAGAGAGTAAAGACCCTAGGTACTCCCTCTCCCCCAGGAGTGATGGTCTCGAACCCCCAACTCCCTTCCCATACACCACAGCATACAGCTGAGCACAGTGGCACTTGTCTGCAATCCCAATACTCAAGGCTGAGGCAGGAATATCAGGAGTCTAAGGCCAGACTGGGCCACACAGCTGGCCCCAGACCAGTTGGGATTACACAATGACACCCTGTCCCAAAACAACCAAAACTCATGTGCACACACATGAATGCATACATTCACAAATACATGCATACATGTTTAATGGTTTTGAAATAGTTTCCAGATACTTTATAGTTTTATTTGTAAATATTTTGGTATGAAAAGCTATAAATACTCTTCTATTTATTTATTTACTTATTTAGGTTTTTTAAGACAGTCTAACTGTGTAGCTCTGGCTGGCCTGGAACTCACTTTGTAGACCAGGATGAAATCACTCTCAAGTGCCAGCATTAAAGGCGTGCTCTACCATGCCCTGCATTCTTATTCTTAATGTAACCACAAAAACATGATCAAACCTCAAATATTAACAATAATGTCCTAGAACCATCAAATGCATTATTCAGTACTCAGTGGCCCTGCCTGGGATGTTTTTGCAGAGTGCTTGCTTACATCTCCATGCCTTTACACCTGAGCCATCTGCAGCAGGATGCTGCAAACTCTTCTAAATGTGCACAGACAGGGTATACCCAGGCATTAATGTGGTGTCACAGCAATGCTTCCAAAAACACTTCAGCATTGTGTAACTGTTAAACATCCATTGAATACCAGGCCATGGGTTACACAGGGCTTGGAGCTGCAGACCCTACCTATACCTCATAGGAAAGAGAGACAGAGCTGGGGGTTTGCATAATAAGTAGTATTTGAGGATCCCCTCCTCAAGCATCAGTTGGCTGACTTGAGAGTCCCACCCTCTGAAGTCAGGACAGGTGGTCATTTCCCTGCTACAGACCCACTTTCTTTTCTACCTACAGATGGACCTGAGATAAGTTGGAATGGGCCATGTGTCTATTGCTTTAAAAATTGTAGATCCAGAGGCTGTGGCACTGTGGACTAGGGAATGTAGGGAAGTGTTGTGCAAAGAGCACTCAGTGAAGGTCCCACCCAGACACTGCCCTAGGTCCTGGCCAGACAGGGCCAGAAAGAGCTACTCTGCTCATGAAGCCGGTACTCAGCTTAGAACACAGGCTGTTCCTGCCCCTCCACTCCTCACCCACAGCAATCAGGATGGAGGCCAGGAGCCTTCAGGCACAAAGAGACAGAGCAGAAAGTACATGGATGGGTGGATGGGTGAATGCAGGAGGCAGACAAAGCCCAAAGGGCTCTGGGGACAGCAAGTGATTCCAGACCCTATTCAGGATACACAGTGGCCCAAGGGTAGGTGCTTAGATTCTCTATGTAGGCTGGCTGTCACATTATCTGTACCTGTGATATGGTGATTGGTGGGTTTGGATGAGTCATAGAAACCCACATCCCATTTCCAGTGAGATGGCGGCTCACAGGTTCCACCTGCCTTCTCACTGCTGGGGTGGAGGGAGTGACCCTCCACTCATAATTCTGACAGTCCATGGCATTTGTGGAGAGAGTCTTCTAGACCTTGGAAACCCAAAATATTCGGCAGCTTCTTAAAAAGCACACAGAATAAAGCAATTTCATCTACTCTATCCAGTGTTTCCAAGATGTGTCTAACCTAACCCCGCTTGAGAAGGGGCACTGTCAGCAACACCTCATCTCATCTTCCAACGGCTCCCACTGTAGAGCTATGCTGCTCACTTTCTAGAAGGTTCTCCCACCTCATTTAAATCCTCTGCTTCACAGATTGTCCTGCAAGACCCTGTGTGATAAAAGCCTGAAGACCCTGCTGCAGTCTCTGCCCCGGCTGCCCCAGCTCAGCCTGCTGCAGTAAGTCTGGGTTTCCAGTCCTTCTGCCCAGCTGACTACATCCCCCGGGCTCTGTGTGACAACGCTGTCCTTCTCAGTCCTTCCTCCTTCCCTCTCTGCCACCACAGCATATATTCACCCCTCACATCTGACACTCAGATCATCCATCATCACCCCGATTCTTTGTCTCCTGTGGATCTCATTTTGTGTTCTGACAATGGGGTTCATAGTCCAGAATTTGCTCTGGGTTAGAACTCAAAAAGTCCATGTGCTCAGAAGCTCTTAAAAGATGGGATGTGGCCAAGAGTCACTGTGCTTCTATTGCCCCTGGGAAGGTCACCTACCCCTGCAAAGGGCCCAGGCAGATACAGGTCATGTGTATGTCACATGCCATGCTTCTAAAGGTCACCCTCTGTTAAAAGGGAGAAACTGAAGCAGCATCCGTCAAAGTATTTAAAACTGTTTTCTAATTTCAGTGCAGACTGGTTAGAATTTAAAAAGGATTTACTTTAAATATGCTTCTAGCAGAGAGGGTTGGGGAGAAATATCCACAGCTGAGATGGAAAAAAAATACAACAGGAAATTAAATCGTAGCATTAATAGCAGCACCAAGAGCACAGAAGCTGAGCTCTGGGCATGCCCAAGACTTCATGTATTGCCTCTGGACCCTTTGCTTCTCTTCTGATCCTATGAGTAGTGGGGAGGGGTATATGCAGACATACAGTGGTCAGAGACAGGATGGTTAGTTGGTCACACAGCACTGGCCCTGATTCTGCGTCTGACTTTGGGCCTTGTTTGGCTTTAATTTCATTTTACTCAGGCACTGTCTGGGGTGCTATGGACATGGAAAATTGAAGCAAATAACTAGGGTCTTGCCTTCTTGGTGTTTGCCTCATGGTACAGTAAGCCAAGCAAGGAGCACAGTGGCATGGAAGGATACAGCCAGGTAGCATCAGGCAGAACCCAAGCCCTTGGGAAGGTTGAGGCAAGAAGATCTCAAGCTCTTGGTTAGCTTGACTACAGAGAGAAATCCTGCCTGAGCAAAAGGAGCCTAAACCAAACTATCTATATGTGAATTAACCATGGACAAGACCCTCTTCTGTAGGTGATAAGTGACTGGAGAAATGACACCGGTGATGTTAGCTGATGGCAAGTGTCTTAGTTGGGGTTTCTATTGCTGTGAAGAGACACTATGACCTTGGCAACTCTTGTAAAGAAAACATTTAATTGGGGTGTCTTGTTTCAGAGGTTCAGTTAATTATCATCATGATGGGGAGCTTGGCAGCATGCAGGCAGTGGTAGCTGAGAGTCCTACATCTTGCAGGCTACAGGAAGTCAACTGATAACACTAGCGGTATCCTGAGCATAGGAAACCTCAAAGCCCGCCCCCTCAGTGGCAAACTTCCTCCAACAAGGCCGCACCCACTCCAACAGTGAGCATGATCGGGGAAAGCTACAACCAGGACAACAGGGATTGGCTTTGTGAACTTGTGAAGGGCAGGGAACTACATTCCAGGAAGAGAACAGCATGGTTGCCGCCTGCAAGCACAACTAGCTTGATAGGTTACAGGAACAGCTTTGATGTGCATGTCAGCAGAGCTGCTGACTGCCGGAAGAAGCTAGGAGATGGAAGGGAGACAGTCCCGACTGGTCACAGGACCTGGGAGCCAGAGAGAGGGTCTGGGTTTCACTCCCAGGAATTTGAAAGACAGATGAGTAGTTTGAATTTTCCAAAGCTGAAGTTGGCTGCTGAGTGGAGAAGAAACTCAGGGACAAGAATAGCAATGGGAAGACGGGAGCTATACCCGAGGCAGGATGCACCCACATCCAGATATCTAAGGCTGAAGTTTGTAGCTATACCCGAGGTAGGATGCACCCACATCCAGATATCTAAGGCTGAAGTTTGTAGCGTGGGGTAATTTTACCCCTTGAGGTGTCAATAGTGTATCTGTCTCTCCTCACTCCTTGCCACTTGTGATCCTTGTGGGAAGAATACAAGCGATCAAGCTGACTAGTGAGACCAGCCAAATTGGTGAGTTCTGGCTTTCATGGAGAGACTCTGCCTCAAAGAATACCATGGAAGAGAGCGATCAAGGAAGATTTGTGATAGCAACCTCAGGACACGGACACACACACACACACACACACACACACACACACACACACACACACGAACATGCACACATGTGAGAACATGCCCATATGTGTGCATGAACACCACACACAGAAAAGAAGAAATAAATGTAAATGGTTAGAGATGGCTCTGTGGCTAAGAGAACTTCTTGCTCTTATGATGAACCAAGTTTGGTGGGTGGCACATAGAGAGCTACCAGACACCTATGACTCCAGGTCTAGAGGACCCGATGCCTCCTTCTGCACTCTTTGGGTACCCTGCCTCCTCTACACACACACGCCACACACAGACATATGAACATAAATAAATCTTTAAAAGAAAATTTAAACCACAGAAACAATCTTGCATGCCAGATACAGTGCCTACTGGAGAGAAAGAATACCACAATTAGTCCCACTTGCCCCATAAGGAACCTGAGACTCAGAGGCTTACTCACAGTCACATAGCTGGCAGGAAGAGCTAAAACTCAGACCCTGTCAGCCTGCTTCACCCTCACCCCTCTCTGCCCGCCATGAGTTCCTGTTCATATTACCTCGCTGGGCTGGCAGCCAAGATACGATCCTCTTCCTGCCCCTCCAGCATGCCTGCTTCTTGGCCAACGACCCTACTTGGCCCTGCCCTTTCCTCCTCAGGCTGAACCACACAGTCTTGTCTTCGAGAAGCCCCTTTCTGCTGGCTGAAGCCTTCAGCCTATGCCCACGAGTTCAGAAGGTCAATCTCAGGTGGGTTTCATACTGGGAGCCCTAGGGCTAGTCTTGGAGGATGGAGCCTGGTGTTTGGAGGGTGGAGCCTGGTGTTTGGAGGGTGGAGCTTGGTGTTTGGAAGGTGGAGCCTGGTGTTTGGAGGGGATGAGTGATCAGAAGTACCTAAGCCAAAGTCTGGGGGCACCCTGAGGCAAAGGCCAAGGGTGTCTGGGGCACCCTGAGGCGATGGCCAGGGGTGACTGAGGATTCTCTGTCACTATAGATCCCTACGTGATGCTGTCCTTCACTTTGGCTCCAAGAAGGAACAAGAGGGTGTGTACTTTGGGTAAGTCCTCTGAACCATCCTGGACATCCACAGGGATTAAGGACAAGCAGACCTAAAACCTAGGGCCAGAGCAGACTGCAGGATGTCTGTTGCCATATGTGATCTAGTCCCTCCAACAGGGAGAATCAAAGGCCCAGAGAGGGCTGGGCTGGGCCCAGAGACTAACAGAGAGTCTGGCTTTGAAGAAAAGGCTTCACAATCCACTGGGCATCTGATCCAGTGGCACCAAGGCCTGGGGCCTTGGGTAAGCTGCTTACCCTTTGACTGTTGGCTTCCTGAGACATAGTAGAGAGCTATGACACAGAAGAACATTTGCAGAGCTGTACAAACCAACATGTAAGACACCAGGCATATAGAGACACGAGTGACCCTGCCCTGCACCTAACAGTGCTGCCTCCAGGAGGACAGCCTTTGAATGCATGGCAGCTAAATGTCACTCATTCTACATGAGACCTTGGGTTAATCCCTTTGAGTTGTCACCTTCTTTGCTATGAAATGACAACCAATGAATAGTTCACACTTGCTGGGCACGAAAGTATGGTCATAAAATGGGAAGAAGGGCATGGTTCTGAGCCCTAAAGGATGACTTCTTCAGACCCAGAGGCAGACACAGTCTTTCTGAAAAGGATTAGATAGGAAATAATGAGGTCACATATGGTGGTGCATGCCTGTAATCCCAGCTCTAGGCCCCCTCAGCTACATAGAAAATCCGTATCTTTTTTTAATGAATTAATTTCTTTTCTAAGATTTATTTATTTATTATGTATACAATGTTCTGCCTACATGCCAGAAGAGGGTGCCAGATCAAATTGTAGATGGTTGTGAACCACCATGTGGATGCTGGGAATTGAACTCAGGACCTCTGGAAAAGCAGTCAGTGCTCTTAACCTCTGAGTCATCTCTCCAGCCCGAAAATCCATATCTTAAAAGAAGATTTAAAAAAAAAAGGAGAGTAATAATGATTTTTAAAAATTAGCTAGCAATTTTATCAACTCTCTGACTTACGGATTTGTTTTTTGTTTGTTTGTTTTTAAAGATTGCTGGGTGGCCGTGGCCCTTCCATTTAATTGACTATGAGATTTCACTGTAGCCTTTTAAAATAGACAAGCTGTCACTTTACATCAGGCAAAACCAAATGTCACCCTTATTCTTGCTCCTCAGTCTGAGGTTTTTTTGTTTTGTTGTTGTTGTTGTTGTTGTTGGGTTTTTGGTTTTGGTTTTATTAGAGGGACAGAGCCCAGTTACTAAAATGATTTGAAGGTCTTGAACCTGAGTTCTCCTGACCTTAGTCTGTAGTTTGATCTAATCTGTAGGTTTAGTGAGGGACCCAGGATTCACATTCCAAGTTCCCAAGTGATTCTGATGTGACTGGCTAGGGACCACATGGAGAAGCACCCTTCCCAGAAGAAGTACATAGTCACCAAAAGGGGCTGCAAGGAGCAGGAGCTATGGGTGCCCCGTGTTTTCAAAAGGTCCCAGCTTTGGTAAGAACCCCGGGAGCCCAGAGTCCAGATGCAGAAGAAGCTGATCTTGAAGTGATTTGTATGTGAATGCTTAACCTTTCTTGTCCCTAACTGGACCATGCAGGTTTCCAGGATGCAGCCTCAGCCAGGAGCATATGGAGCTACTGTGTTGTACGCTGAGCAAGTGCAACGTTGTCAGCCAGCTTGAGTAAGATGGGAGATGAGGAAATGGAGCACACCAGGATGGGGCTGGGCAGATGTAAGACTGAGAATCCTTTAGAGCAGGCAGCCTCCTGGGCTCCACCTCAGTTCTCAGGACCAGTTCTCGGGATGGGCGGGACTCTGAGTTTCATCCCTAAGTCTCCCCAGTCTGTCTTTTCTCTTATACCCTACTCCCTCAATGGTAAGTTAGGTTTTTTTCTCATCACTATGTGACAAAGTATATAACTGAGGTGACTTAAGAAAGGAAGGGGTTTATTTTGACTTAAGAGCTATTTGGTTGATCCGCTTGGGTTTTAAGACAGAGTCTAATGTGGCCCAGATTGGCCTCAAACTTGCTATGTAACCAAGGATGATGGTGACTTTGGATTCATCTGCCATCTCCTCTGGGGTGCTGGGATTACAGATGAACACTACCCCACCTAGCCTCAGCTCCTGGTTGGAGTGAGAAACACTCCACCATGATGGAGAAGGCACAGTGATGTGGTGGGAGCAGAGGGAAACTTTCCTCCTCAGTAAGGCCTCTCTGGGAATGCTGTCACAAACATACCCAGGGATGTGACTCCTGGGTGATTCCAAATCCAGTCAGGTTGGCAATGAAGATTAGCCATCACATCCTGTGATGTGTGCAGCTCTTCAGAGAAGGTGCCAGGAGCCCCTCAGTCATGTGCTCGCCCAGCACATCCAAGCTTCCAGGTAGAAGTTGGAGGGCCAGATTGCTAAGGAGAGAGGAACACTGTTTGCTTAGCAGGTGGTAAAAAGGACCAAATGGCCAGACTAAAGAAGTTGGAGCCAGCTAGGGTGGGTAGGGATTTGTGAAGTTGCATGCCTATGACTTGTGTTGAGTGCTCAACCAGAACAGCCCCCACCCCACCCCTGCCAGCTGGAATAAGAACAGTGAGCTTCTATGGAGTTATCCATTTGTAAATGCTTCCTGATTTTGATACCTTCTCAGAAGCCTGGGTACTGCGATTGTCCTGTTCATAGATAAGAATCTCAGAGCACAGAGTTCAAGAACCTGCCCAGCATCACACAGCTACTCCAGCATTTACAGTTGACCATCTAACCTAGAACCATTGGGAAATTAAGGGATCCTGTAAAAAATAAATAAATAATGACTACATAGATTAAATTTTTCTTGTGGCTGGATATATAATTTCAGCACTTTGGAGCTGAGGCAGGAGAATTCCAAGTTCCAAATGAGCCTGGGCTCCATGGCAAGTTCAAGGCGTCACATAGTGAGACCCTGTCTCAGCTGAAACACATTTCAGTGAAAGTGTTGCCAAGAGAACTATGGCTGATAGGAAGCGAGTGTTTTAAGAAAGAAGAATGTTTCACAGTAGAAGAAAACATCTCTTGTTTTAAAGTTCATTTTAGAACTAGGGGTATAGCTCAGTGGCAGAGCACCTGCCTAGCACGTTCAAAATCCTAGGCTCCAACTCAAGTACCACAATAATCAAATGTGGGCCATTATATTAATTGGCTTCATGAAATAAAGCAATTTTTTAAAATCCATCAATTCCCTTCTGTGTGTGTGTGTGTGTGTGAGAGAGAGAGAGAGAGAGAGAGAGAGAGAGAGAGAGAGAGAGAGAGAGAGAGAGAGAGAGAGAGAGCTTGTACACATACACTTTCTCATTTCACAAACACAGATACCCACAGAGGCCAGAAGAGGTTTGGGGTCTCCTGGAGCTGGAGTTATGCGTGTGAAGCATCCTATGTTGGGTGCCAGGAACCAAACTCTGCAGAGGCAACAAACTCTCTTATGCCGAACCATCTCTCTCTCTGACCTCTAGAAAGAATTTTTTTTACAAAATTCTCCAGAAAATTCCAAATAAACAAGTGTCAGGGATATAGGAGTGGAGAGCTGGCTCAGTGGTTGTGCAGAGCACTTGCTGCCCTTGCAAGGAACCCAGGTTCTGTTACCAGATCCCACATGGCACCTGTCAACTGGTGAAACTCCAGTTTCAGGAAATCTGGCCCCTCTGTAGACATCAAGCACACATGTAGTAGGCATACATACATGTAAGCAAACGCCCATACACATAAAATGTAAAAAATAATCTTTTTTTAAGTGTCAGAAGTGTAGGTGGGAAATAAGATGTCCAGGTCACCATGGTTATGTTTCTGAAGTTGTGGCTGAGACCAAGGATGCTATCAGGAGAGGGAGAGGTGATGCTATTCAAGTAATTTCTGATGTCAGATTCCTAACTCACAGGAGGAAATCTGTTATGTAATTGTATCCTCCAAACATTTGTCTCTTCCTTGAATCATTCTTGTTGGTGAATTGTGGATTCTAGCTGTCAGCAGCCACAGGCAGGGGAAAACTCATCCCTTTTTGTTTGTTTTTTTTCTAACACCTAAAAGTCCAGTAGAGGAACCTGAGCCCTGTGAGTGCCACACACAGATAATGGAGGGGATAATGAAGACACAGTAAACAGTGATACTGGTCAGGGGACCAGTGGGGATTGTAGGGCTGTCGGTGATGCTGGCCTGGGGTGATGGGCATGGTAGGTAGCTCAGGACGGTGCTGATGCTTCTGGTGGTGGGGCTGTTGATGCTATGGTGATAGCAAAGAGCAGTGGCAGCCAATGTAGTGGCCACAGGGACCATGAGTAGAAGGCAGCACTAGAGCTCGGATTACTAACATTGGTCCTTACTTCTTGCAGCCTCACAGCCAACCTGCTGGACGACAGTGGGCTCAGGTGCCTTCTGGAATGCCTGCCGAAGCTACCCATCTCTGGATGGCTTGAGTAAGTCAGAGCAGCCTCGAACAACCAGCGGGATCCCCTCTTCAACAAGAACATAAGTGGGTCTCTTTAGGGAACATCTCAAGGGAACTGGAGAACAAGAGCCAGTGATGGGGAGAGGTGGCTCTTACCTGAGCCTATCTCTGACAATCAGGGCTTGTGGTAGAGTAGACCCCGTACTCCATCATGTACCCCGCACCAAGCTAGCTTGAGACAGGAAGCAACATTCCATCTCTACCAAGTTATGTGGGGCTGCAGCAGCCAGCTCCTGGTTGATCCCACTCCTGAAACCCTCTGACTCTATCTATGGGACACAAGTTTGGAAAGGGATCTGCAGCAAGGGAGAGTGCTCAGGAAGTCATCCATTCTCATCATACAGCCTGTTGCTAGGCAACTGAATTTGGTACTCTGGGAGTCCCTGGCCCTGCTATGGATGGTGTTGCCTGATCAGGCTCTTTAATACCCCACACCACAGGAACTGCAAGCTCAATAGGAGCAGCACTCCACTCAGGGCCAGATGCCTTCCCTGTGTCGGGTAGTATTCCTTCTGGGTCTCTCTCTCTCTCTCTCTCTCTCTCTCTCTCTCTCTCTCTCTCTCTCCATCTGCAGAATGGGTGCTTGGGCATTGAAATGAGATGAGGAGGTAAAGGGTGGGGACCCTACTGAGCTTCCATTCTCTCCTAGCCTCAGTCACAACAGTATCTCTCAGGAAGGGGTCCTGTGTCTGCTGGAGACCCTACCATCCTGCCCTTGTGTCTGTGAGATCTCTGTGAGGTAAGTTGCTAACCACTGACGAATGGGGAGGGTACAAGACCCCCAAATTATAGCTTTATGTTGTGTGATTTTGAGTCTGTCCTTGATGGGTGGAGAAGGCCAGGTGTACAGAACCTGTTCCTGGTGGAATGTGCAGCAAAGACCTGCCCTGTTCTCTATGCTTTTGACTCATCTCTTCTGCACCCACTCAGTGCCCTGGGTGCCCAGAGTGCTAGCTGGTGACTCCCTGCCCTCTTTCTCACAGTCTGGGCTCTGAGCAGAACTTCCGGATACGCCTGTCCAAAGAGGAAGAAGCCAGGACAACACTGAGGTAATCCTAGGTGGGGTGCTGAGCAAGAAAAAGGCAGGGATTCTGATTTGTGAGGCATCCATGGCTTCCTCACTGGGTTCCTTCCTAAGATGGCCTGCCTCTGACTTACAACACAGGTTTGGTCTCCTGATGAGCAATGATGTCCCTGTTCCATCCCCAATATCACATAAACTACATTAAACATATTATACAGTACACAAAGTACACAGATGTGCTGGATACACTAAATGCATATACTCTACACATACTATCCCACATATCACACATAGACTAACACACACACACACACACACACACACACATGACCTTTGCTCTCTCTCCATCCACCAGAACCACTGAGAGGTCCCCCACTCTCTTCTCCTGCTCCCTAGTCCTTTAAGGCTGCTTTACATGGCATCCGGTCCTGGCGGCCCATAAAACACCAGTGGCCCTGATATCAGAGCGAACCTCTTTGGGGTCCCACAGCTCCTTTTCAAGGACAACAGACCTAGTTTATCAGTAGGTAGTGGAGGGCATGGCCACAGTCTCACCCTCACCCAGGCTCACCCTCCACACAGGAAGTCTGAACTACCCCATTAGTCACAGAGTCATGCTGACCCTGCCAAAGCAAGCTTTTCTTCCCCAGAAATAACCCAATGGCTGTGTTCTGGGGTCAGTCGATGGCTGCCTATAAAGTATCATAAGGACTAAATGCAATGTGGAGCAGGCAGGTGCACTGTGCCTGGGAGGCTGGTGTGTCCTTGAAGTTATGCTCCACAAGTGACTGACTCCCAGCTCCTAAGGCAGTACCCAGTACCTGTCAATTATCATAGGCCCAACCTAGGCCTGTGTCCTCTGGGGAGCTGGGGAGGAGGCCAGCCTTGCAAGCCTTAGCTTCAGCCCTGCCTTTTCCCCTCAGGCTACGTGAGTGCAGCTTCAGCCCAGAACATGTATCCAGATTGGCTTCCAGCCTGAGCCAGGCCCAACAGCTAACAGAGCTCTCGTGAGTGACAGGCCCAGCCTGTGGAGACACTGATAGGTGGGGCATCCTGCCTGCCTGAGTCGCACCAATAATTGATCTCTGTCCCCAGGCTGACCAGGTGCCACTTGGACCTGCCACAGCTGACCAACCTTCTGAATCTGGTGAATCGGCCCTCAGGGTTGCTGGGTCTCAGGTATCTTCTTCACGTGGGAGGGGTATGGGGAAGCTGAGGAAGACGGGGCCCCTTCAGTCACAGACTGGCCATTCCCCGTACTCAGGAGCCATCCCGAGCACATGGGAAACTGTCCCTGAGGAGAGGGAGGCTATGCGTTGGGATTTAAAAATAAATAAATCATACTTTGTGCATAGTTCGGTTGGTAGAGTGCTTGTCTAGCAATATGAAGCCCTGGGTTTCATCCCAAACATCACAAAGGAAATAATAATTAAAATCAATTAAAAATAATTGAAGAAATTTCTGAAGCACACCTAATGGAACATAAAATAAATATGCTTATATGTTCACCATAATATGAAAGCATTCAGAAAAAAAGAACATACTAAAAGGGAGAGAGAATACTCTTTAAAAACCCACATTCCATTTCCTGTGTCTGATAATTACTCATTTACTTCATATTTGTTTGGCAAAAGTATTTTAAAGTAAAGCACAGACCTCATAAAATATCTCTTCTAAAGATCTCACTGTGAATCTCTTTAAAAGTAAGGGTCAGGAGCTGAGATGTGATCAATGAAATCCTTGCCTTGCCTCACAAAGACCTGAGTTCAGCCACAGAACTGACACCCCATGAAAGAAAAGAGGGATGCAATCCCAACACTAAGGAGATGGAGATGGGGAGGACCCTTGGGGTTCCTTGGCCAGCCAGCCTGGGAAGCTTCAGGCCTGTGAGATGGATGGTCCTGAGCAACAAAACAGAGGTTGTCCTCTGGCCTCCAAATGCACGTATGCGCATGTGCACATGCACTCAGCCACTCCCACAGACAGGCACACGCTGCAACAGGAACACATGTGCATTAGTTACTTCTGTTACTGTGAGTGATCAAACATAACCAAAGGCAACTTTGAAGAAAGAATTTATTTTGGGTTATGGTTCCAGAGGGATAAGAATTCACCATGAGCTGAGTGGTGGTGACATATGCCTGAGGCAGGTGGATCTCTGTGAGTTTGAGGCCAGCAAAGTGAGTTCCAGAACAGCCAGGGCTACATAGAGAAACCTTGTCTCAAAAAACCAAAAATAATAAGGGCAGGGGTTGTAGAATCGTGCTATATTTATCCTTTTGTGACTGCTGTGTTTCACATGGCATGTCTTCAAGGTTGTTGTTGCAGGCATGAGAGCTTCCTTTAAGGCCCAGCATACGGGTCTACCACAGTTTACTCCTTCATCTGCTAATGGGCACTTGGGGTACTTCTACCTTGCAAGCAAGTGCTGTGAACGTGGGCACACAAATGTAATTTTGTGTCCCTGTATTTAGTTCTTTCCTAGATCACCCAAATAGCACCTTAAAATAAAACTTTGCAAGCACAAAAGTAGCATTTTAGAATTTGGCAGAAAATCTAGACTAGCATAAAGGAAAACAATTTTTTTAAAAAAATAATAATGCAACTGAACTGTAAAGCAGGAATGTCTTAAATAACTCTTTGTAATCAGAAGTTTTTTGTCCCCCAGAAACTCTCAAATACCCAGCAACCTCTTCCCAAATAATGGCTTATATTATCGTAACTGCTGGGCCAGTAGCTCAAGCATATTACTATCTATCTCTTACATTTAAATTAACCCATAATTCTTATCTATGTTTAGCCACATGGCTTGATACCTTTTCTCAGTCCAGCATTCTCATCTTGCTTATTCTGCATCTGGCTGACATCTGCTTCTCTGCCTTTCCTCTTCCCAGAATTCTCCTAGTCTGGTTGCCCCAACTCTACTTCCTGCCTGACTACTGGCCAATCAGTGCTTTATTAAGCCAATGCCAATGACAGATCTTTACAGTGTACAAAAGCATTATCCCATTTTTATATTGCTAAATTCATCTATGCATTTTGTACAAAGTTCAGAAAATGAGCTGGTTAGTGGTAATGAACACCTTTAATCCCAGCACTTGGGAGGCAAAGGCAGATAGATCTCTGAGTTCAAAGCCATCCTGGTCTACAAAGCAAGTTCCAGGACATCCAGGACTACACAAAGAAACCCTGTTTCTAAAAAACAGACTAGCAAGCAAAAAAAAAAGTTTAGAAAATATAGAAAACCAAAATCAAGAGCTGAGGAGATGACTCAGTGGTTAAGAGCACTCACTGGCTGTTTTTCCACGGGACCTGGATCCAATTCCCAGCATCCACACAGCAACTCAGATTTTCTGTAACTCCAGTTCCAGGGAGCCCAATCTTCTCACATAGACATTTATGTAAGCAAAACACCAGTGCACATAAAATAAAAATAAATGTCATTAAAAAAAAAGAAAATCAAAGTTGAAATAATTGCTCATGTAAGTCTGCCATGTAAGCAATACCAAGGATAGTCCATACATTTTTCTTATATCTAACTTCGCCTCTTGCTCTTTATACATATTTTTCTTATTTTAAATACAAAATTGGAGTGATAGTTTGCGTTTCATTATCTTTACTACATAACTTGTGTTAAATCTGAAAAAATATTATTTAAAAAAATCCTTGGACTGGGGAGCTGCTTGCAAACCTAAGTGCCTGCATTCAGATCAGATCTGTGTAAAGCTGGCAGTAGTGTGCATCCACAGTCCCTGCCATCCCTTCCTAAGGAGAATGGAACAGTAGCATCCTTGAACACTCTGCTCAGTGAGAATGGCATACAGAGTAGAGAACAGCAAAGAATCTGTGTCAAATGATATAGAAGATGAGGTAAGGGTGCCTGCTGACCTCTACATACCCCATATGTACTGTAACATGCTCACAACACAGAAATGCAGAGAGAGAGAGAGAGAGAGAGAGAGAGAGAGAGAGAGAGAGAGAGAGACCTCTAGGCTCCTCTTGGCACTAACCCCTCCCAGGTCTTGCTCAGGTTTAGGTTGATGCTCACCCCAGAGGTCCTTGTCTGTGTCCCTTCCATGACAGATTAGAAGAGCCCTGGGTGGCCCATGTCAGCTTATCAGCTGTGATGGAAGTCTGTGTCCACGCCTCAGGATGTCTCACTGAATTAAGGTGAGTCCAGAAAAGAGCCCCTGGGAATTCATCTTCTTATGACCATTGCAACCTTCCCTTACCCTTAATCCTCTAGACACTGGTGTCTTGTCCTGTAGGTTAACAGTGTTGTCCCTGGCAGAGACTCCTGAAGAGCTATACACATTTGTGTCGTATATACATATTGGTGTAGTCTTATGCAGTGGGCAGGTCACAATGTCAGAAGAAGGAAACCCAGGGTTGAAGGTCCAGGCAGGCACAGTGGAGACCCGTGCTGGCTACCCACAAGTGGCCCAGGGGAGCAGTAACATGCCCTGTATATGACAATAATGGGATCAGTTGGGAACATGGTTTTGACTGGATCACATGTGGTAACAGATTTTACCATGGTACCAGCGGTTCTCAGCATCATTTCCCATTTTTGAAGTATCCTAGCCTTTATGTGAGGCTGGAGGATCTGCTGTGCCATGATCCAAGTCAGGGAGCAGCAGGCTGACACAGGCCTAGTCAACCTGCCAAGACAAGCATCTCACCCAGCTCTTCTCTCCCTCAGCCTCTCTAAGACCCAGCAGCAGCTATGGATCCAGCTGGAATTTCCTCACCAAGAAGATAATTCTGAGGCCATGGCAAAGAGGTGGGACCCAGCAGCAGGAGCCCCAGGGATCAGGGGGTGGCACAGCTTGAGACCAGTATTTCTCATGTTTCTGGTCAGCATTTTTGGATGTTTGGTCTTTCCACATCCTGGATGTCTGCTCCTTCACTCCAGCTCAACAGCCCCACTGATCCCCATCACCCTTCAATTCCTCAAACACCACTTTGCCTTTTCTGATCTCGGGCCCTTTGCACAGGCTCTTCTTTCTGCCCATAAACTTTCCCCTGACTACTTTCTTCCTCTCTTTTCCGTTTTTACTTTCTCAAGTTCAAGTTCAGCTTAAATGCCCCATCTCAGCTGTGACCCCTGACAGCCACGTCTTCCCACTTTCTACCCTCATAGATGCCTGTGTTTATGACACGTTCTCGATGAACATATCATATTTCTGAAAATTGAAATGTCTCCTCTTTTGAGTGGACATGGCTCTGCATGCATGCATTCTAGGGACTAAGCATGACTGGATCTTAGCCCCAACTTAACTGTTTGCATGTGCGCCTCGGTGAAGTCAGTGATCTGCCTGGGCATGCCAGCTGCCCACCTGGACCATCCTTCCCAATGGTGCTTGTAGCTGGATAGTAAACTCAGACTTTCTTTAACTAACATGTAGTTACCCTATGCCATGAGTAAGAAGGCAGGGACAGGACCCCCAATGTGGACCAGGAGCTCAGAAACTGTGGCTTCCCTGTCTGCTTTCAGGTTGGCTCACTGTGACCTGGGGACCGGCCATAATCTTCTTACGAGACAGTTGATGGAGACATGTGCTGGACTGCAACAGCTCAGGTTGGCACAGGCAATGCTAGTGCTAGCTTCAAGTTTATTGCTTAACCAATGTCTTCTCTGGCCATTTCCCTGAAGTAGGACTCATACTTGGGCTAAGGGCCAGAGGCTCGGGTACCCAGGAAAGCACTTAGAGAGTCCTTCTCTTATGGTGATCCCTAAAGTATGTCCAGCCTGCAGTTTTCTGGAATATTCTTGGCCCCTTTCAGCTTGTCTCAGGTTAACTTCAGTGATGATGACAACACCAGATCCAGGCTGCTGCAGAACCTCCTGCTGTCCAGCTGTGAACTCAAGAGCTTCCGGTATGTAGGCTTGCACTTTATTTGAGCTCCACCCCCCCTTGCCTGCCCACCCCACCAAATCCTAAGCTCCTGGCCCAGAGGATGATGATCCCATCCTGTGCTCAGGCCCCAGAGTCCTGGAGATGATGCTACAGTCCTAAATGTGACCTTAGGGACACAGCCATACAACTATAAAAGTATTCCCAGCTGGGCAGTGGTGGCACATGCCTTTAACCACAGCACTCAGGAGGCAGAAGCAAGTGGATCTCTATGAGTTCAAGCCCTGCCTTGTCTACTAAGCGAGTTCCAAGGCTATTCCAAGAAACCCTGTCTCAAAAAACTAACCAAACTACAACCACAAAAAAAGTATTCCCTTCTTTACACTCTATTTTGTTTTATTTTCTTCTGGAATAATTGCAAATAAAAGATTGCAAAGCTTAGAAGCCTAAGGCAGCCTGGAGATCTTGTCTTTAAAAAAGCAATAGGATTGAAGATTTACCCTAAATATCTGCTAATATTTGCACATTGTTCATCTCTCCTTCCTGCCTTCCTCCTTCTTGTAGGCTTCCTCTTTTTTTCCTTTTCATCTATAGAAGTGGTTCAATGACCCAACAATGAGAGTGCTATTTGCCATAATCTAATGAAAGTATGAACTTCAGGAATTTAAACACTTAATTACCAGATACTATCTTCTCTTCTTTCTTAAAAATGTATGTGTGTGCGTGTGCGTGTGTGTGTGTGTGTGTGTGTGTGTGTGTGTGTGTGTGTGTGTGTAAGAGAGAGTAAGAGAGAGAGGAAGATCCTTCTCACTGCCTATGTCTTTCTAGACACTCGCTGCCTCTACCTCTGCTATCTACAGGTCGAATTCCCCTTAAGCTTGCATTTATAACAGGAACATCACCTGTTTACCTTGTATCAGAGGTATGCAATGTGTGTGCCCCTTTACCACAGAGCTAACTGTGTCACCTGGTAAAGGTAATGTTTGCCATGTTCCTTCACTTGCAAAATTACTGTTTCTCTTTGTGATTATAGGAAGATCACTTCAAACTGTCAATATCTAGTTCTTCAGACTTTCATACACAAATCTTGCCTGAGTTAATCATCAGTAAGAAGACTGATGGAGCTTTGGTTTTGTTGGGTTTGGTTTGATTTTGAGACAGGGTTTCGGTATGTAACCCAGGCTAGCCCCAAACTCCTCATTCTCCTGCCCTAGCCTCTGAGTGCTCTGGAAAGAGCCCCACGCCTAACTCTAATGGAGTTTTTGATGTTCAGTACAACTGATTACATCGAGAAACTCTTGGCTGATGTGATGGGTCGGTGAGGAAAGGATCTTGTTTCCAAGTCCGAGGACCTGAGTTTAATCCCAGGAGTCACATGGAAGAAGGAAAAAACTCCCCCAAATCGTCCTCTGGCCTCCATATTCACACACCGTGGTGCATGCACGTATATACATAGACACACCCGCACATTAAATAAATAAATAAATAAATAAATAAAACCATAGTTTTTAAATAATAAGGACACTTGGTATTCCTCCTTTGGAGCCTCTCCCACACTCAGGAGTCCTTCTTACTTTCCCATAATAAATCTTTATAAATAAATAAATAAATAAATAAATAAATAAATAAATAAATAAATAAAACAACCTGAAAAATTTAAGTGGAGGAAATTTTTAAAGCAAGTAAAAAAAAAAAAAAAAAAAAAACAACAACTCATGAATTTGAGCTTGGTTTGTGGCTTATACCCTTAATCCCAACACTTGGGAAGCAAAAACAGGTGGATCTTTGTGAGCTACAGGTCAGCCTGGTCTATATTGTGAGTTCAAGACAGCCAGGGCTTCATTAAGAGACTCAGTCTCAGAAAAGTAAACAAAGTCTCTTTGGAGCTATCAGACTTTGACCCTGGAAAGTACAGAGCTGTACAGTGTCAGCTGGATAGTCCCAGGGCATCCAGCTGTTGCTAAGGGAGACTAGAGGGCAGCCCAGGGTCTGCGTCCAGTCCATACATCCTGACTTAATTAGTCCGGGGCAGAGAGGTTTGTGGAGGGCAGTATCCTCTACCCACTGTTCCCAAGAGCCACTCCCAGCCTCTGTCATCAGTTTCGGACCTGCTGAGGCCTGGGCTCTGCCTGACCCTCCCTCTTCTGTCCCCAACAGGCTGACCTTCAGCTGTGTAGGCACAGAGAGCCTCGCCCACCTGGCTTCTGGCCTGGGATACTGCCACCATCTGGAAGAGCTGGAGTAAGTTGAGATGGCTGGCCATGAGCATGGCCAAGGGACAGCTAAGGCCCTGGTCCAGTGACAGTCACTTCCGCCTGTGTCTGTTCTCCCCAACCAAGCCTAGCATTCAGCTTGAACATATATTCCTGGTCTTGCCTTTGCCCTGGATCCGTGGGGTGTCTCTGGCCAGATTTTTGCTCCCCACTGGGTTGGAGCTGCACATCTGTCAAAATGGGACTTGAATGTGCCTCAGCCTCCGCTGGTGATGAGTGTCAATGTGCAGGAGCACAAAGTGACAGCAGAGTCCTTGTATGGTTGCATGCTCCTAATCTTCTCAGTAGCCTGCCACCCCTCCTGCAGGGACCCTCCAAGCTTGGCTCTTGGGGCAGGAGTGGCCCTGGGGTAGAGGCTGATAGCCTAGCCTATTATCCGTGACCCCAATCAGCCTCTCCAGGACAGAGGGGCAAGGGACAGGTGGGACAGTGCCTCCCCAAGGCCTGAGGACAGTGCCTGTCCAGGGCCCTCTATTCAGAGCCTTCTGCTTGGTCCCTACAGCTTCTCTAACAACCATCTCTGTGAGAACATCCAGCTACTGATGGAGGCCTTCCAGGGGGCCTACAGGCTAAGGAGGCTTCAGTAAGTGAGGGAGGCTAATGAGAAGGGGAGAGGAGGGGAGGGGTGGAGAGGGGAGGGGTGGGGAGTACATGGGGAGGGAAGGGGAGGGGAGCACATGGGGAGAGGAGGGGTGGGGAGCACATGGGGAGGGGAGGGGATGGCAGTTCATGGAGTGGAAATGAGTGGGGTTCATGCAGAGTATATGAAGCATGTCCAGAACCCACTCCCCGCCCTTCCCCTCAGTGCACCTTTGAATCTCAGGGTGACTTCCTCCCACCTTTTGTTTCCCTGTCTAGCTGAGTGTCCTCAGATGTTTGGTCTCTGGAAACATGATCCCCAAACCAAAGCAGTCAAGGCAGGAGTCTGCAGGCTAACTCCAGCATGGCTGGATTCATGGGTCAGTTACTGACCTGTGTTGTCCCACACAGCACCCTCCATGTCCATGTCCATAGTCAGTGAACTCAGGACCCATGCCTGCCCCTAAATTCTCAGTGGACTCATTGGCTAAATGAGATCTAGGGCCTGCTCTGCCCCTGGACTTAGAAAGAGCGGTGATTCAGAAGAGAAGACACAAACCCTCAACAGAACCTGGGCTTCCACACATCAACACAGCCCGCCCTCCCTCCCTCCCTCCTTCTGACACTGTATGCCTGTGTGTGCATGCACATCTTCATGCCATGGTGTCAGAGGTCAGAGAGCGGCTTTAGGGACTAGCCCTCTCTTCTATCATGAGATTCTGGGGTCAAATTCAGGTCCTCAGGCTTGGCAGCCTGTACCTGCGGAGCCATCTTGCCAGCCGCGATTGTTTCTTAGGAACGCTACACTTTTACTTTTCCTAGTAATTTGCAATCATCAAATTCATAGAGATGCCAGAAACAGCCCAATCCAAAATATAGTCCCATCCCTCATCGACCCATCTTAGGCAATATTTAACTTCATTTTCTCCTTTGAATTCGTTTTTTGATAACACTCTGGTTATAAAAAGCTCCATATAATTTCAAAAATATGTAACAAAGAGGGTGAAATCCCCTGGAGATGAGCTCCTTCAAAAAACTTCCTGGAACAGTCAGTCTGTGAACTGTTTTCCAGATTTCTTTTTTCATGTACGTGCTCCACATAGTTGAAGAACAACCCCCATAGCTGTACATGTCCCTAGTCTGTTCCTCCTGACTCATCTAGGGGAAAACAGTGAGAATCGGGGGGAAGTTAGGAAACCTTGGCCCAGACAAGACCCTCAACCCCCACCCCAGTCTTTTTATGAAGCTGTTGCTTGGGCTTTTCCCAGGTCCCCTCCTAAGCATTCTGGAATCTTCCAGAAGCTTTATCTGAGAGGTTAAAGACTCAATAAGGTCATTTATTAGCTCAATCATCGGTGTGGCCTCGAAGCCTTGGCCAGAGCTAGTGGTTGGTGGTCCTATAGGATGGATCCTGCCCATCACCTTCAGTCTTGAGTCCCCAACATTCACTCAGGCTGCTCCTTACCACTTCCTTCCTGGAAGAAAGGAATGGGTCCTCAGTGTACAGAAGTCAGATCTGTCAGTTCTTGTCTTCTGCCACTGGTAGCCCCTCAAACTAGATCAGCTTCTTCCAGCTGTCTTCACTGCCTTCTCAGGTTAGGGGAGTGGACCCTGTGCAGAGCCACACCATCCAGGTATGGTGGATGGGCTCTAAGGGGACCCTGTGCAGAGCCACATCATCTAAGTATGGTGGATAGGTTCTTGATAGACCGTGGACTATTTTGTTGACTGAGACTTTATCAGTTTCAGAGCTAATTCTGAGTCCTTAAGAACCCTAGCTCCAGGAAACCAAGGCAGTTGGCCCATTTCTGCTGCCGCATTGCCATTGGTTTGGGCACGCTCCTCACCTCTCTAGGCTAAGGCTTCTTTCCCTGCTTTGATTTTGTGGGATCATGAGGATTAAGTGAGATGATGCATGGTGTGTGCCCTGAGCAGAAGCTGGCTGTACTCACTTGGTGCAAGCCTGGCTAATGATGTCATTCTTCTCTTCAGTGCTCAGGCCTTGGAATCACCAGCCAGTGGGTAACACATGGCTGGGGCCGTCCAAAGGGGTCCTGAGGTTCTAGGTTCTATTCCTGCTGCTGCTTTCTCTTGTGAGCCTGAGTAGGCCCCTTTCCTCTCTGAGCCACAGTGCTCCCTATCTGTCCAATGGAGATGGCAGAGTACCCACCTTTCAGGATGGCCTGAAACTACTCTTTGGCCACTGTTATGTGATCTCTGTCATTGCTTGGTCTAAGCATGTGATTGAGAACGCAGAATCATTGGCTACGTGGCTCAATAATCCATGCACAATTTCTGGGAGCCATTGGCTTTTCACACTTTACTTTGGAAGGCTGTGGGGATGCAGAGGCATCACCAGCCCATCTGGACAGGGCCTCCATCTGCATCCCAGGCATGCACACTTCATCTGGTCTCCTCTCTCTAGCCTCAGTCACTTTCCACTGGAAGCCTCCTCCCTGGCCTTGCTGATTCAAGGACTAAGTCACATGACCCTACTGCAGCACCTTAGGTGAGTAATTAGTGACACCTGGGAAAGAGTGAGGACCATTGGTCAGCTCAGCTGCAACACCATCCAGGGGAATGCTGGGCACCTCCTTTGGAACATGGGTTCACTCCCTCTGGGTCATCTCTGTGCTCTTTGGAGTCAGTCATTGTTCTTGTCTCCTAGTACCACCAGCTTCTGCCTGGATAAAAAAGTGACCTGGCAGGGTGGGGTTGGAGTCCCATAAAGGCCCTGTGCATGCATAGGATTCTCTGTAGATTTGCGTTAAGATGAGAGTTGGGACTGCACAGGTCCAGGTGCCCAGACTGTGTTTCCAATGAGCACCTTAGTGGTGACAGTTTTGAGGACCAGAGATCACACTTTGTAAAGTGAGGGCCTGAACTTGCAAGATAACCCCCTGGCAACTTAACAAGAGACTGTCTTTCTCTTTGGATATGGTTTTTCCCAAACACAAAATATTGTGACTAAAACAAATTTGAGCTATGCCACAAACATTTGGTTCTGTCACAGGACCTCCTGACTCTGGCAGAGCCTGTGGTTAGCTTGCAGGAGGATGAGGCAGGCACACAGGATCCAATATCAACCCATTACAAGGTAGCTGGCTAAACTGTAACATGTGAAAGAAGTCAACCATATAACAAGAGGGCAAAACACTTCCCCAGGCAGGTCAGTTTACTTTTAGTTTAATTTAGCTGTTGCCTCAAATACGGGCAAGACCAGTTCAGGTGCAGGAAAGGGGAGGGTGGCGGTTGCGATGGTAATGGCTGGCGGTTGCGATGGTAATGGTATCAGAGAAAACCTACTTTCAGTCCAGATGCTTTCAATTGGGGAACCCACATGAGCTTGCCATCCTGCCTGACTCACCTGGGGATCTCTGCTAATGGGGTCCAGGCAAACAAGGCACAGCTTGAGGGTTGTGGTGTCTGTTAAGCGTCACCTCCTTGCCTGTCAGTCTCTGTGCATCTCTAGCAGCTCGAGTTTTCTTGCCTGGGACACCAGGAGCTGGCTGCTCAGCTTACTTTCCTCCAGAGGTTTTATGAGTGGCATGTGAGTTTCTTGATGGATGTGGGTTTAGCAGTCTATAAAGTTTACACACAGCACCTGCTAAAGCTCTTGCGCTCCTCTGGCCTGGACTCCGCATCTCCAGGCTGAGCAGGGAGCACTCGTGGTGATAGATGATCCCTTTCTCACACTCTTCAGAGCTGCTGACAGCTTGGAGGAGCTGGAACAAGTTGCCTGACGTGTGGGAATATATCGTATATCTAATAAAATAGTCTGGAATATTAAAGAACAGAGCCATCTCTTCTAGCCTTTTGTTTTTGGGTTTTTGTTTTTGTTTGTTTATTAAATATACAATATATCACCACACTGCCCTTCCCCCAGACTCCAAACACCTTTGTCAGGGGAAATGTGAGGAGAAGAATCTCCTCAAGTAAGCCATTCACCTCTTGGTCTCTTCTCTTCACACACCTCTACACTGGGGAAGCAGCTCTAGGGGAGAGCGTTGGACTCCCAAAGATGGCAAGAATATCCGGAAAGATTTAAAATGATAGCAGAGGACTGTCCTAAACAGACACCAAGAATTGGTAGTCTCATCTAAATGTGATGAGACCAGTACGAACCGAGGCCTTTCTCTGTGTGTCTTAACCAGGAGGGGGTGGCAAGCTGATGGTTCTTCATCTTCTCTTTTCTCCTCAAGCTTGAGGCACAACCAGATTGGAGACCTGGGTACCCAGCTCTTAGCTGACATCTTGCCAAGGCTTCCAGGGCTCAGGAAGTTAGAGTGAGTCACAGCCCTACTGAAAACAGCCTGCAGGGACCACACCATGCTCCTGGGAGACACTGGCCCCTGACCAAAGCCAGCATTGGAGAGGGGAATCTCTCCCAGCCTTGCCCCCTCCCACCGTGGGTTGGATTGTGACCTCCTAGGCCCTGGTCTCTGGATCTTCGTGTTCCATCACAAAGATGGCTGCATCTCTTATACAAATGGAGTGGGATGAGGGAGAAGAGGGTCCAGTAACCTCACTTTCCACAGCCTGTCAGGGAACAGCATTGGCCCAGCTGGAGGAGTGCCGCTGGCTAAGGCTCTCACCCATTGTGGGTGCTTGGAGGAGATCACGTGAGTATCTATACTCAGGCCAACTTGTCCCTTCAGATCAGGACAGAGTGGGGATCCTGAGCAGGCTGCCCATGCTCATCACTCCATTCTTTCTCTTTTAGACTAGGCAACAATGCTCTGGGGGATCCCACAGCCCTAGGGCTGGCTCAGAGGTTGCCCCCACAACTGAGGGTTCTGTGGTAAGTGTCCTTCTGCTGGCTATGCACACGGAGTGGTGGAGAAGGGATCTGAGCCATGGGTCGAGCAGCCTGGCCTGAGATCAGCAGGCCCCTTCCCTGCTGCCACTCCCCAGTTCCCAGATTAAGCTTAGTATTGACCCTACCCATTGTCTCTGGGAGCCCCTAGCCAAAGTTCTGTCTCTTCTGAGCCTCAGTTTCCTCATTTGTAAAAAGATATCACCAAGACAAGCTGTCCTGCCTGAAAGCAAGTCTATGAAGGTGTTCGAATAAATGTCAGTAAAAGTGTATTCTCTACAGATCAAGTCCATGGCTTTCTGAGTCCCGTGAAGCCCTGTGACTGGGATTCTTCTATGTGCCATCTTCTAGGAAGAGAATTAAGACTAGAAATAGTATGGAAAGCTTGACTTCCTAATACACAAAGAAGCCAAGGCTTGGACTTAATATCTCAGACCCCTAGATCAAGGAGGAATCTTGGCATCCACTGAGTCCTTTATGGGCAGGGACAGGGTGAAAGGCCCGCCAAGGTTGCTGCTAGAGTCTGAGGCACAATTAAGAATGTGTGGCTTGGGGAAGACTCCCAACCCCCACAGCTGGCCCTAGGCTCCTCTTACCTTTTCCCTTCTAGTCTGCCATCCAGCCATCTGGGTCCAGAGGGGGCCTTGTGCCTGGCCCAGGCCCTGGATCAATGCCCACACATAGAAGAGTTCAGGTGAGGTGGGGCCCTGCCTGGACTGAGGGACAGGTTGGGGAGGTCTGGGGCAGTTCTGACTTGCACATACCCTGTCCACAGCTTGGCAGAGAATAACCTGGCTGGAAGTGTCCCATGTTTCTGTAAGAGTCTCCCACTGCTCAGACAAATTGAGTAAGTAGTCCTCCTTGGTTGTCTGGGGCCCTGCTTTCGAAAAAGAACACGGTTCTTTTCAGTGAAGTCATACCCAGGAGGGCCATTGAAAATATGGGATTTAGGGCTAGGGAAAGAGATGATTTTCTAAGACTCACCCCTGGTCCTGGCCAAGTCACTTTGGTCCCTCTTGCTCTCACTCTGGGAAAGGGGGTCCTGTTGGTGGTGGCCCCCTGCCTCAGAGGGTCATCACCATTCCATCTCAGCCTGACTTCCTGCAAAATTGATGACCAAGCTGCCAAGCTCCTTGCCACCAGCCTCATGCACTGCCCAGCACTGGAAGAAATCTTGTGAGTACTTGAAGGGGGGCCCTGAGCTGGGAAGACCAGATGCTTTAGGGGCTGGTGCTGCCCACTGTGTGCTGGGGCTGGCCCTGCCTCCCAGCAGGTTCTCCCCTCTGGAGGAGAAGCCCTTTCTTGCCCTCCCCCATCTGACCCCCATGTGGTCCAGCAACACAGGGCAGGGCCCCTGGACCTCTCCTACTAATTTCTCTTAGCTGTGGGATGGGAAGGGAGTTGGGGCCCAATTCTGTCTTTTACCTTCCCTTTTGGGAGTACTTTTTATGGTTAATGGAGACTACTTGTGACTAGCTATTGATAATGCAGAAGGTAGAAGGTGATAGACAGCCACCAGCACCCGCCAACACCGGCTGTGACCTCTTTGGCTGTCCCACTGACCCAGACCCCAGACTCTGGCAGTGCTGTGAAGGTATCAAACCTAACTGCTGGGCATTGAGAAGAAGAAAATTCTAACCCAGAAGTACAGGGCACAGAGTGCAAGAGGATGTCTATCCTAATGTCCTAGGATGTCTGCATCCTAAAGAGTCTGGGGATTTTGTTTTTTTCTGTCTTGGGAATAGAACTCATGCATGTCAGGTGAGTACCGTGCCATGGAGCTGCCCCCTCAGTCTTTCCCCTCTCAGTCAGTCCTTAGTCCTCCTCCTCACAGCTGGCTGATTTTGAACCCCGTTACCCGTGGTCCCCCCTTTAACCAGTGAGACCAGAGCAAGGGACTGAGTGCCCTGGGTCCTCACCGGAAGATCCGCCCTCAGTAGCACCATATTCACGTTCTTCAACACTTTCCCTCTCTTCACATGGAGCTTCCACACACAGTAGAGACATATGCTCCCATTGAAGATGAAGTTCTTAAAGCAAAAACAATGTGGGGGAGATTTTAAAAATATGACACACATTATGACATGGGAAGCAGACATTGCAGTGAGGTGCTTGCTTGGTGTACGTTGCATCATTTTGTGGTTTCTGAGGAACATGTTGCTCAAGATGGGGATAGGGTGGGGAGGAAGGAACCACCTGTGCCCTGAGAATTTTTCAGGGGTAAGGTACTGAAGCACCTGGCTGGGTAACATCTCTTGTGCCTGCTGCTGCTGGCACCGAGTGCTACCCCAGGCTGCCCTTTTGCCTCAGCTTGCTCCTCCTCCACTTTGCAGGCTGTCGTGGAACCTCCTAGGCGATGAGGTGGCTGCTGAGTTGGCCCGGGTCCTGCCGCAGATGGGCCAGCTGAAGAGAGTGGAGTATGACACCCTTGGGTGGGGAGTGCAGAAGGGACCCTCATCCTTAATAAGCCCAGAGGTTACAGGGCTATCTCTGCCTCAAGAAATATGGCCAGTGTTGTGGAACACTCTGGCTGGTCCCAAGTCCCTGGCAATCTTAGTTCTTCTCATTTTCAAGCTGTCAGCCTTCTACTGGCCCACCAGAAGTCAGAGCCCACTGCTATGTTCTGGCAATGTAGGAAGGGTGACCTTCTCTTACCTGGGATGGGACATTGAGAAGAAAAGCCCGCCCCAAGCCTCATGCTCGCCTCTCTTTTCTTCTTGCCTGGCTGCTTCCCACTGCCAAGCTTGGAGAAGAACCGGATCACAGCATGTGGAGCACAGCTCTTGGCTCGAGCACTGGTCCAGGGCTCCTGTGTTCCAGTCATTCGGTAATGAAGGGTGGGCCTTGTGGTGGAAGGCTCCACAGACCCCATGATTTGAATCAAGTTCCTGTGGGGACAGGCAGGGCCTGAGCTTAGGAGACTTGGCCTATTCCATTAGGAATTTGGGAGCCAGCAGACTGGGATTGAATCCCAGCTCTGCTGTTTGCCAACTGCATGAACTTTGCATCTGTGACTATGTGACTCTGATCCCTGACTTTCCAACCTGGGAGGGTGGTGAGGACTAAAGAATGGATAAGGCACAGAGCCCGGGATATAGCTGCTTCAGTTGGGGACACCATACTCCTCAGGTGGCTGTGCTGGTGTGTGTACTGCCTCCACTGGGTAACATGGACAGTTCTGCTGCTTTAGACCTTGATATTTAACCCTGTGGGAAGGTTAGAAGCGGAGCCAAGAGGATAAGGGGACAATTGTGGAACTGAGGCCCATGTCTACACCCACAGCCTCTGGAACAACCCCATTCCTGCCGATGTGGCCCAGAGTCTACAGAGCCAGGAGCCCAGGTTGGACTTTGCCTTCTTTGACCAGAAGCCCCAGGCTCTTTGAGGAACTTGATGAACTTCTCAAGACTCTGGGGTCCAGTCCAGTGATGACCGCATCACCCACCAGGAAAGGGGACTCAGAAGAGCCTCAGCTGGTACCCAGCAGCATCCTATGAATGCCCCAGGAGAGAAGAGAACAGTTCATCTGTCTCATCACAATTCTTAAGGTGAACTTTCTTGGGAACTGAGAGCTTTGTTTGACCAAAAGAAGATCATACATCATACGTGACAATGTGTTACCAGTGGGCCATTGGCACAATGAGAGTACTACGATGTCATATATAACAGGGAAGGCTATGTATGGTGCACAATGATTTCAACATGGGAAGGTCATACTCATGACAGAGTAGGTCATATGTAGCATTAAATGGAACTTAGAGTGTGGCACCTGGTCAGTAAATAGCAGTACATGCACCATGACATGCTGTTCATATTGCATAACATCCAGCTTGCCAAGGGACCACAGGCAAGTCCAAGACATGAAGCTAGGCTAATAGTTTAAGCCTCCTAGCTGTCCAGAAATCTAAGGCAGAGGGATTGCAAGTTCAAGGCCAGCCTGGGTAATCTAATAAGATCCTGTTTCAAAAGATCAAAAAGGGCTGGGGATACAGATCAGTGTTAGAGCACTTGCCTAGCATGTGTAAAACCCTAGGCTGAATGCTCAGTACCATTTTAAAAATGTATTTATAATGATGTCTGGAGCAGCTAAGCCAAGGAGTATTTTTGCCCTAGTCTGGGAGGAGAGAGCACTGACTGGCCTAATGCCCTAATAGTCAGGGCTCTGGGACATACTGAGGACTCAGCATGAGGCCTCCTCTTTCCAGAGCCTCAGTTCTCCCTTCTGTTAATTGGGTAGCTCTCCCTTCCAAGGACTTTCAGCCCAGGCTTAGGATTAGTTTGATCTTGGAACAGTTCAGGCTCATCTTTTCTTTCCTGGTATAAGGGACAAAGCCAAGCCTAACAGGTACATTCAGGCAAGGCCACTGGCCCACCCACTACCTCAGCAGGATTTGGAAACTCCTTGAGACTCCACGTGTTTTATGACTTCCAAGAAGGGGAAGGATAGCCTGCAGCTGGTATCTAGTATGTTTCTTGCTATTCCGCTGAGGTCAAAGGGCAACACTGGAGAATTGGAGAGATGACTGAAGTGTGTTAGAATGGGCAGTAGCAGGGCTGGAGAGATGGCTCAGCGGTTAAGAGCACTGGCTGTTCTTCCAGAGGACCAGGGTTCAATTCCCAGCATCCACATGGCAGCTCACAACTGTCTGTAACTCCTCTTCTAGGGATCCAACACCTTCATACCAATGCACATAAATAAAGCTAAATAAAATTTAAAAAATTCCTATCTGTATAATAATAATAAAAAAAATGAATGGGCAGTGGCTAGAAGTTACCAGTCATGTGGCCATGGGCAACTCACCATACCTCACCTACCGAATGTAGCTGTTATCAAAGTTCAGGTGATAGAAACAGGTTTGTTTGACCTACATAATGCTTCAACTCTTTTTCTGAATTAATAACCAGTATTTAAATTTGGGAACTTGTACATAAAGATCACAATTCCGGCTTCTCGGAAGCTAGTCTCAAGCCAGATATGGTAGCACCTGTGTAGCCCCAGTCCTAGCACTTGGGCTGCATAGACAGGAGAATCAGAAGTTCAAGGTCTTTCTCCACTACATTTTGTATTTCGGGACAGCCTGGACTATGAGAGACTCTATTGGGGTGGGGAGGGGCTATTCTGGCTTTCCCACTTGAATGTGCAAGGCTACTCGGATGGAGCCTCACGGAT
This sequence comes from Sigmodon hispidus, assembly GCA_004025045.1. Lineage (NCBI taxonomy): Eukaryota > Metazoa > Chordata > Mammalia > Rodentia > Cricetidae > Sigmodon > Sigmodon hispidus. The sequence goes on from PVIH01005212.1 coordinate 61,147, forward strand.
GTGACCTTTATATGGGGCACACATCCCTGGGGCTGCTACAATGCCTCCCCTCTTATCTTGGCACCACACCAACCATCCTCCTTTGCTTTATGCCTGGCCAACAGTGTGACACATTAGGAACATGGCTGAGAATGGAATGTGACTTGGCCTCTTGATACCTATCTTAGAAGGCATGAACTATGTCTTTGGGTTACACACACACACACACACACACACACACACACACACACACACACACAATGTATGTACCTGTGTGCCTGTGTGGACAGACACAAGATAACGGGTGAGGTCAGGAAAGCACGGTATACGAAGTTCCTGCTGCAAAAAGTAAGTGATGGTTACATGATTATCTCCCTTTCTCTCTTAGGGTTGAGTGTCACAAAGGGTGCAGAGATGCTCCTAGAGACAGAGTGGTACCTATTCTCAGTGGGTACAAATCCCTTCTTCCACCACATTGTGAAAAGCCAGGCCAGGAGGGTGCAGGTATGGCTCAGTGCCACTAGAGGGCAGGCTGGCTCACCAGTGATTTGCTGATGGATCTCACCAGGAAGAAGGCCATGCATGAGGCCTATAGGAGGTTAGGTGATGCTGGAGGCTGTTCCCATGTGGAGCTTGGGGTGTCAAAGCATATTTGTGGCTTACCAGGATAACTTGGCCCTGACCTTTTGGTTCTCGAAGTTGTCTCCAGCATCCCACCAAGCGTAAGGAGAAAGTCCTCAGCCAAATAAATGCCAAACACCCATCCATCATACCAAGACACACTTATCTGGGGCCAGACAGAATTGCGCCTTATCTGTTGCCACCTATCACAATCATGGGTGGGGGAAGTTAGCAGGTAGAAGATTCAAGAAGCTTATTAAGAAATTCCGGGTCTAAATTCTGTTTCCCCTCCCTAGGAAGTTTTCAGGTCAGCTAGCAGGAGTTGTGCTGACCCTTTTCTGGCCCAGACTAAAGACAGAATAGTTATATTTGAGAAAGAATCAGGTACATCTACCAAAAGTGCCCAGCCAAGTAACATGCATAGGGTAGTCCCTGAAGACAGGAAACCCAGAACATAGGGACATTCTTTCCTTTTCAGCTCTTGGTTTTACATTCGGCTTTCTTGGACTCTACCCAAATTCTAAACTCTAAGAAACTCACAACAGTGGCCCCAAAATACACGATGAATGGACCGATGATGCAGAGCTAGTTAGGCACCTCAAGTCGGTGTGCCAATTCCTTGTTCTTTTCCTTGAGAAACTAACTTCCTTTCCTGCCGCCTACCTGCTGGGAACCTTGGCAGGTCTTCATCTACAGCTAGTGGGGCCCAGTGTCCCTGACAGCCTCTTCCCGGAGTAGGCTCAGTTTAAAAATGTAGAAAGAAGCAAATGAAATCCAAAGAGGTGGTAGGCCAGTGAGAAGTGTGAAGGCCTTCTCTGAGACATAAGAATTGTGGCCCCGCCTGCAAGCACCTGAGTCTGCCTGCAGGGCTGGGACAGCCTCATGATGCTTGCCCTAGGGGTCCAAATGGGATGGCTGTCCATCTTCCCAGTGGGAATCATAGCTGTTCTTTCTGCCTCAGACCTGAAGCCTTCCTGCTTGTCTGTCCTGTCTCCTGCTGGAACAACTGTGTGGAAGTCACTGTTCCAAACTGCTTCGGGGGATTGATGAGAAAGCTCCCCTACAAAGGTCTGGTTATAAAAACCTCCGTGTGAAAATGAATGTGAGGGCTCAGCTTCAGCAAGCCTGGGCCTCCCAGAACTGGTGTTCTGCATTTCTAAGAAGCCAAGAGAACCTGGGAGTAGACCTAGGTTGGGGATTAAAGTAGCCTGTTGGTCCAGATATTCTTCAGACAAGGGTGCCTCCAGGAAGTAAAATGGTTCTGCACCCTTCCTGAGTTCTATTTTGAACAGCCAAAGCAGGCCTCCGTCAGAGTTTACAGGAAAGATTTCTCAGTGGCGAGCGTGCTGAAGACTACAATGCAGCAGAGGGCCAGTGGATTTGTCACCAGAAGGTCACACTTAGTCACCAGTGGATGGTCAGCTATCATAAACAGGGGAAGAAAGTCTTCTTTTATTATGGCCACACCACTCCAATGTTCTTGATATCATCTGAGCTTGAGACTCTGACCGGGACTGTTTGAGAGCCGGGGCAAAAACTGAGTCCAGGTGATGGATCTCAGATGCATGAGCTTCTCAGATGCATGAGCTTCTCAGATGCATAAGCTTCTCAGATGCATGAGCTTCTGGGTTGTGGTGCACAGCTCCCTCTGTCCCCTTCCCCCCACACACACACCTGAGGCCCAGCCAGGTCCTGGCAGCAGGATGCTCTTGACTCACAAGCACAGGAAGAATGCATGCAACCTGGGTTACTCTGAGCAGTTCAAATTCAAACAGCCGGGGGTGGAGGGTGAAGGACATGGACGATGGAACAGGACACAAACCCACAAGCATGTACTGTTACAGGCACCCCCTCAGGGGCCTCTCAAGGGGCTTAGGTGTCCAACTGCATGAAAATTCCTCTCAGCTCCCAATGCAAGGCAAAGTCTTCAGTCCCACTTTTCAGTCAGGACACTAACCTGGGACAGACCATTGACTACTGTTTACTGACCTCTGCCCTTGGCTCTAGGGCGATTTACTGAGAGATAACCAACATCTGACACTTGCCCTTTAAAGCATACATATCCTTTGGGTAACACAACTATTAGTCAACTTTTCATCAATGGACAAAACACTTGAGGTCACCCCAAAAAGGAGGACTTCCCCGGTTTGTGGTTTTGGCTCATGGCTGGCTGCATTGCTTCTGCACATTCAGGGAGGTCAAATGTCACACCTCACAATGGAGAGAGTGCAGAGGTATGGTAGGGAAGCCATTGCACCATAGATAAAGGGAGAAGACGCCCTCAAGGGCGTGACCCTGGTGAACTTCCTCAAACCAGGACCCTCCCTCTAAAGCTTCCCAATAGGGAAATGATTTATAGACTAAGACTTCAACACTCAAGCCTTTGGGGACATTCCAGATCCAAATCATAACTATACTCTAATTTTGAAACTTTTTTTTTTTGGTCCTCCGAGAAACCCTGTATCAATAGAACCCTGTGCTCACTCCGAGGCCTTTTCTGCCTCTGTGGATATGTATCTTCTGTTCATTCCCTAAAATGGAGTTAGTTATACAGTATGTGGCCTTTGGTGGATGTCCTTTGAAACCATCCCCCACTAATGTTTCAGTACTTTCCCTGGTAAGTAATATTCCACTGTGTGGACTGTGCCCTGAACTTTCCTTCCCAGCACTAGATACATACAGGATCCTTCCCCATGTTTTGGCTCCCGTAAACCATGTTGCTACAAACATCCGTGCTCAACTTTTTGTGTAGATATACATTTTCATTCCTCTTGGGTAAGTAGGTACCAAAGAATGGAATTGCTGTGACTTCTGACCTTGGTTCTCTGTCCTCCTCACCGGGACCTAGTGACATCTTCCCCTGGATACTCTAATTTCCGTATTCTTCTTGGAACAGTGCTGGTCAAGTGCCCGGGCTGAGCTGGGTCTCTATGCTAATTGCCTTTAACCCTGAACTCTTCATCCATCCATTTGTCTACCTGGACTTGGCATTGCTCTCCAGGGTCCAGCAGCTTGAGAAGACTATCTGGTCCCCACTTTCTACCCCGGTGCCTGAAGGCCAGTGAGATCCTGGGGACTAACCAGTACAATCAAGGAAGGCTTCCTGGAGGACGTACAGCTGGAGTAGGCTCTGAGAGGCCCTACAGGTTGTTTTGTCCCAGAGCTGAGCAGAAGGCATCAAGGACTTTTGGGGCAAGAAGATTGAGAAGAATCTGGAGAAAAGCAGGATGCTCCAGGGACAGGCAGGCAGAGAACAAAGCTCTATGCCCTGGGGCTGCTTTGTGGGGGCCTTTCTAAGGCTGCAAAGTGCCAGTGACTCAGACATAGAGGGAGTTTGTAGCTGCAGCGTGAGTCTCCGTGTTAACCCTTATCTGTCTAGAATAGAAAACCTACAACTCAAGCGCCAGGCTTTAACCCTTAGCCGCGCTGTCCGCGCATTCCAGGGCCAAGGGCTTTAGCCCATGAGATCTCTGGATAGCCACGGTCCCCCTCATACAATCTGGTTAAAAGAGCTTTGGCCCAGATGTCCATTGGTTAACCTGCTCGGAAGGTACAAAATGAGTGGCCACCAGCTGCCCAGCGACAGAATAGTCCCTTAAGAACTGGTGCCTCTTCTGGGTCAAAAGCGGGCTGCACAGAGGGAGGCCTCGGTTCCGCGGAACTGCTCTCCCGTTGAGCCCAAATCCCATTCCAAACGTCTTTATCTCGTCGTCTTTGTCACGGGAATATGTGTCATCTTCCCAGTCTCTGGCGGCAAGAAAACGCTATTGAAGGGAAAAAAATAATAAAATAAAAAAAGAAGAAAAACACTGCGGTTCTAGTGCGGCCCCAACAGCTAGGAAGCAAACCCTGGGCGTCTCCCCGAGGGCTCCGCGCTACGCCGCGCACTCTTTGGGGTGGAAGCCGCGGGCGGTGGCCCAGGGTCCCGCGGGCCAGGCGATCACACCCCGGCTTCCCGCGTCTTCAGCCCGGGGAGCAGAGCACGGAGCTCTGCCTGACGCCCAGAGCGGCGGGCCGGGGCTGGGTGCGAACCCGCGGCGTCGCGCCGAGTGGCAGCCTGCTGCGTTCCAGGTCCTCCCGAGCCACAAGCCAGGAGCGGGACAGGTTCCCGTGCCGCCCGGGAGAGCCGCCCCTCCAGGAAGCGCCCGCCTCGCGCCCGCTTCCCGCCCACATCCTCCCTCGACAGGAGGGAGGAGCCCGCACGGCAGCCGCGGCCCGAGGAGGGCCGGCCCCAGCCCGGGCGAGCGCACGAGTGGGCACGGCCGTGCGGGCAGCGCCCCGAGCCTGTCCCGCGTCGCCGCCCAGCCGACAGCACAGCGCACGAGGATGCCCCGGCGGCACGGAGCACGCTGAGGCTGTGGGACGCGCGGTGAGTGGGGTTAGTGGCGGGTGCGACGAGGGCGGGCTGGGCACTGCGCGCACCCAAGTTCGGCCTGGGGCTCCGTGGGGAGCGGGTTCAGCCGGAGGGACTCCGACGTCCGTGGCCGCCGCCCCCCGCTGCACGCCCGGGTTAGCTACCACCCGACCACGCGGGGGCGCCCGTCTGCGGGGAGCCGGTGGCTGGGCCTGGGGGACATTGGCTAGCTGTTTGGGGGGACCCTCTGCCTTCCTTAGATGTCTGGAGGGCCACCGAGGGGGTGGCATTCCATTGTCACCAGCACAGCCGCGGGAGGCTAGCTGGCTCTGGAAGGGAGCACCCCTTTGACCCCACCCTGACCCCCACCCGGCCCTGCTCAGATAGGCCCTAGGGCCGACTGCCTATTCCAACCAGAGAGAAGAGATAGGGAATAGTGCTGGGCAGCTTTCCAGAAGTCGGAGTGTGTTTGCAAACTAGTTTTTGCGCAAAAGCTGTCTGGCACCTGTATGTTTCGAGGGGTGGAAGAGGAAGTGAGAAGCCGTCTTCCTTCCTTCCCAGGCTCGCAGCGATGCTCCTGGGAAAAATAAAGGAGCCGAATTCTCCTCTTTCCTTCTCCTGCCCTCCCCTCCCGAATCCTCACCCTACCTTTGGTAGGCAAGCTAGTCTTTGGATAAGGGGCTACCTCAAAAGGGGATGGGGTGGGAGTGTCCAAGGTCACAGGTGCAATAGCAATCCGGAACTGGGTGGCCCTTCGAAGGGTCTGCCTTGTACCGTGTTTCTTTCCGCTGGTAAGTATGGGAGGAAGGGGCGAGGGTAAAGATCTTTTGGATCTTGAGGATTAGCCTGGCTGCCCTTTGTTTAGTCTGACCATAGAGCTCCATACATGTAGGGGTGTGGAGCTGTCACCCAAGAGATGAGAGGGGTATTATTCTGCCCCTTGAGGCATCTACAGCTTCTGTGTGGTTGGCATTGTTGCCAGGCAGGGTTCCTGCTGAGAAGTCCCTTGTCCAGGGTCAGGGTCCTGCCTCCTTGCCTTCCTCCAGGCTGTTGAGGCAGAAGCATAGCTTCCAGAATACAGCTTCCTCACCTTGAAGGAATACAGCATCACCTCGGAGAGAAGTTGGTGTGGGCTGGTCGCAGTGGGAGGGCCTGGTCACCCTGACATCTTGTCAGGGCAGCTAGAGAAGGTAACCATCCAGACATGCTGTCCAGGAGTGGCAATAGAAGGTCCCCCGTGTTTGAGGATTGAGTCAGGGCCAGAAGTGCCTCCTGGCTCCTAGTCCTATGCTCTCTGACCTCTGCTCACCTGGCTGCAACTCCCCTTGTGAGGTCACGAACACTGCTGTCCAAATTGGAAAAAACCCTTCTCCCAGAGGAAGGGAGGCATTTTGGTTGTCTTTCATTTCTGGTGGCCTATGGACAGTCCCAATATGGGAACTGTGAGAGACCTGGCCTTGAACACCTTTTTGTGACTAGAAGTGAGATAGTGGCCTCAACTCTCTTACCTCCAATTCATCTGTAAAGTGGGCTCATTTTCCGAGCCACTTGGAAGCTGGCCAGGCACAAACAGAAAGGAGGGAGTTTATGGCCACCCTGGCAGGGGGCCTGGTGAGCTCCAGGGCTGTCCCAAGGTGGTGATCCAGCCTGCTGGAGTGTCTGTGTGTGTGTGTGTGTGTGTGTGTGTGTGTGTGTGGGTGTGGGTGTGTGTGTGGGTGTGGGTGTTCCATCAGATGCATTCCTGCATGAAAAACCCAGGACAAAAGCTATGGATGCTTGGGCTCTCCTGCCTCAGTGGCTTCCTGCCTTCCTGCCTTCGGGCCTGGGTGTTTTTCTGTCTGTGAAATGAGGCAGGCTGCCATAGCAGTCCATTTGCAGAGCTGGAGGGAGGCTAGTGTTCTTACAAGTGGGGAACCCTTCGTGAGGGTCCCTGATTGTATTTCAAGCCTTCCCCCAGTGGCATGAGAGTTAAATACTCCAGGGAACTACGTGGAGAAGAGGATCAACATGGAGCCTCAGTTTCTCTGTGTGCAGAGTGCTGAGGTGCGCACGCGCCCTCTGTTCTCTTTTCTTTCTGGGTAATTGTGTGTCTCCTTAAAGGGAGTTTGAGGATCAATTCAAATGACAAAGGACTTGTGTGCCAATGCTGTTGACTGGTGCGGGAGGCTCTTGGGAACAGCTGTCACTCTCTTTGTTCCTGGGAATATTAGTACCCTTGACTCACGTGACTACATTCAGGATCTCTTCTGGGATTTTTTTCGGGGGGCCCTTACCCACCTCTCTATTATCCAGACATTGGCCCTTCTGGGCTGTTCTGAGGGCAGAAGCCTGGGTAAGAAGGTTCTGCCAGCATGTGTAGAACACTATTTGAGGGGTGCATCCCACGTGGGTTCCCCATCTCCCCACCAGGAACTGACCTCACTGGCCTCTGAGGCTTGAACGGAAGATGAAAAAGCTTTCTCTAGTAATGGTACTCCTGTGAGGAGAGACAGTAGCGTCTTGGCCTGCTGAGAAGCTCCTAAGGGTTCCTGCCTTCCCTCTTAGGCCCCTCCCCTCCCCGAGGAGCCATCCCCTCCTACCCTCTCCCCAGCCTAGGGCCACAGAGGCAGGAGCAGACACCCCCAGAAAGCAGCCATCTCCCTTTGCAGCACATGGTTTCGGAAAGGTCAGTGTGGACGCTGTAGAAGCAGGAGGCTGGGTCACCCTGCCATGCAGGCAGGGCAGCTGGAGATGGTGATGTCCAATCACGTTCCACCCCTTGCTGCTCAGCAGAGACACTTTAAGGTTCTCAGTGCTGGAAGACCGAGCCGGGGCTAGGGGTCCCTCTGTGTCTCTGCCCTCATTTGCCTGCTGAATCTGCCTCCCACGGAGGTCAAGGAGACTATTGCTTAGTGTGTTGGAGTTCTCTCTACTTGTCACCTACAGCCGTAGTGTTGTCCCCTGGAATATGAGGAGACTAGCCGGGGAGGCACATCCCTGTCCCCTTACCTTTGCTTTTCCCCGGGTGTTTGTCTCTTATTCATCTGTGCATCATCAGCTCCTTCCTTACCCTTCCTCCAGTGGGCACTGAACAGGCTATGACTTCATATGTGAACAGCGCCTGGAGCATAGTAGGTGACATATAAAATATCGTGTGAGGAATGGGAGTCTACCCTTCATCCCCGGTGAGGTTCTGAGTGTGGGTTGACCACCTGACAGGATTATGAGCTTGCTACTCTGAGTCCATGGAGGGACTCGACTGTCACTGTGCCGGGTGCCAGGGATTTGATGTGCAGGAGGAGATGTGGAAAAGTGTTAGTCAGAACAGGGCAGGATTTTCTGGCACGGAAAGCAGGGAGTTCTAGGTAGCCAACGTTAGACTTGTGCCATTGCTTGCCGGCACACTGGTAGACCGAGGAATGCTGGGAAGTGTTACCATTTCCCCACTTAACCTTAACTGTTTCTTAATCTCTCTGACCTCAGTTCATTGATCAGTTCACCTGTTCCTGTTCCCCCCCCCTCCTTCTTTTCTTCCTTCCTCCCTATAATTGATTGGCTAATTGATCATTTATTGGAGCATGCCTCAAGCTTGCTCAGCCAACTGCCCTACTCACTGAATTATAGCCCTGGCCTCTGACCTCAGTTTCTTCATCTAAGAAATAGGCAACCTAAGAGCAGAAGCTTGCTCTCACCTGCACACAGCTGTTCAGCTGCTTAGCAGAAGTGTCTCAGACAGCTCATCTGGGTCAGGCACTACCATATGCCAAGTGGTGTAGCCATGATCAAGGCAGGCTCTGCTCCTGGGCTGGAGAGCTTAAGAAGAACAGAGGGACATCTGTGGCCACACCCCCAAGACTCAAAGGAGGTTTGGCTATACCTTACTTCACAGTCAGAGAAGCAGGTAGAGAAGAGAGATTCACACATGAGGGCCTAGTTGCCCCATGGCACCCTCCTGGTAGGGATGAGCACCATAGTGGGGGCCTAAGGTTGAGCCCAATCTCAGAGTAAAACTCTCCATTAGTTAAGGCTCTATCTCTGGCCAGACTTATTCCTGAGGTCCCCTAAGTGCTCAGAGCACTCAGCAGCCTGGAGAACTCTGGCCATCCCTCAGCTTCCAGAGAGGGAGGAGAGAGACATGGTAACCAAGCCTACTTTGCAGATAAAGTGCAGAGACATATGGTAAGAGAAGGACCCTGCTACCTGATGACCACTCAGCCAGCCCCTGTAGTGACACTGGGAATACCCTAGGTGGCTGAGCTGCACATCAATCTGGGGGTCCTGAGGAGCTGGAGCTCATTGAGACTTAATCAGCCTCCTTCCCAGTAGGGCCTGGCCCAGTATAGAGTCCCAGGAGAGCATCAGAGCCAACCCTTGCCACAGCCCTCGCCTAGCTGTCTACATCTATATTTATCCCTATAATGGCCTGGTTGCCTGGCAGAGTGTGGTGTCTTTTAAGCACAGCGCCTGATGCCATAGCTAAAGTAGAAAGTGCTTTGTGTGCATGGCTCCCCGACCCAGTCACCTTATCCAGAGTGAGTGCCAGCCTACTCCTGGGGCTACATGCCACTTGGCAGGAGTCACACAGCCACCGTGCACGGGAAGGGCCCATGAGAGTAGAAATTGTGGCTCTGAACATCTCCTTCTCCAACAAGCAGGGATGCTGAGGTGGTGGGACTCAGGTCAGGGTTGTTAAATGGCTGGAAGGTGAGATGCGCTGCAGCCTTTTAGCCTGGAGTGTCAAAGGACTTGTTATTCTAAAATTCTAGCATTCAGATAGGTATGGTGGCACACACCTTTGAACCCAGCTCTCAGGAGGCAGAGGCAGGGTGGATCTCTGGAGTCCCAGGCCAGCCTGGTCTATATACATTCAGGTTAGACTGGCCAGAGTCACATAGTGAGACTGTCTCAAAAAACCAAAAGCAGGGCTAGAGAGATGGCTCCGAAGTTAAGAGCACTTGTTACTCTTGCAGAGAATCTGAATTCAGTCCCAGCAGCTCACAACCGTCCATAATTAGTTCTAGGGGATCTGATACCCTTATCTGACCTCTGGGCACCAGGCACATTCATGGTGCACATATATGCATGCAGGCAAAACACTCATACATATAAAGTAAATAAATAATAAAAAGAAATTCTAAGAATTCCCAAGCCCAAGAACTTGGTGAGCATGTGATTGTAGGCTTCTGTAATTTCTTTTTTCTCTTCCAGTCATGTTCTTTAATTTGCTCAGCTTGAGAGGCTGGGGCAAGAGGCTGTTGCTGAACATTTACTGCCCACCTTGTCTACATAGCAAGACCTACTCCAAAACTCCAAAACAGAGAAGAAAATTATACCATTGGCTTCTCAAGTCAGTGTTTTCAAATTGGTGAGATCAGATTGGTTCTCCTTAGTGAACAGAAGAGCAGCAAGGGTCTTGCGGAGGGGTGTGTGGATTATTGTTGTGTGGGTTATTGTGTTACCTCCCCTACCCCCACACCTATTTAAACATTGTATTGTGAGTTCATAGCAAAACCCTGTCTCAGAAACAAGAGGGCTGAGTGTGTGGTTTGGTGTCAGTGCACAGGGCACTCAGTTCAGTCCCCAGCAACTGGAAAAAGAGAGAGCATCACCCCCAACATAGGGTACCATAACAAAGCTGTGTATCTGGGATAACAGCAACTTGGTCCAGAAATGTGGCCAGCCAGCTGAAGCCTCCTGCTATCACTTCTTCTCATCATGCTGCCTGCTTCCTGTCACACCATTGTCATCACTTTGAATAGCATAGATTTCTTTCATCCATACTTTATCTTGCATGAGGAACCGTAAGGGTGATGGGGTCATATCCTCTTTCACGTTTCTTCAGTCAGTATGATGAGTGGTCCATCCCCATTGCTGACACACTGATCCCTGACCCTGGATCAGGATGGCAACTCACAATGCTGCCTGCTATAGGTATGTTCATGTGTGTCTTTTGGTGAATGCTTGTGTTAGGAGTGAGTTTACAGGCCCTGCCAGATATTTCTCCTAAATGGTTTGCACCAAACACCACTGCCTCTGGCAGACTGTAAGAGTTCTGTTCACTCTGCATTCTTGCCAACCTGCCATGTGTCAGCTTTCTACAATATTGGCCATCCTAGGGATTGTGATGGGCCTGGTACATAGTGATGTCGCATTTGGTTTTACTGAGCTGAATGTAAAGAATAAGAGGAGTCAAGTAGAGAACGAGAAAGTGCATTCTAGGCAGCTGGAATAGCGGGTGAAACATTAGAGGCACACAAAACAGTATTATTGGAACCTCATGTAGTCAGGAGTCATGGGGGCAAGGGAGAGGACCATGGAAACCCTACCAGGGGACTACATGTTGTCCTGACAGGGGAAGGGAGCCTCCTCTGAGAGACTTTTACGATGGTGATACAGAGCTTTCAGTGCGTCCTGGCCTTTCTGTGATGCAGGTGCAGGAAGCCAGGGAGATGGCTCAGTCAATACAGTATTTACATAGTAAGCACCAGGACCCAAGTTTAGTTTCTAGAACCCATGTGAAAGTAACCCCGGCGAAGAAGACAGCTGAATCCATCCCTGGCTCAAAGACAGCCAGCTTGATCTTATGTAGGAAGTTCTAGGCCAATAAAAAGCCCTGATGAACTGCGTTCTGATGGCACACACCTTTAATCCCAGCGCTCGGGAGGCAGAGGCAGGTGGATCTCCATGACTTTGAGGCCAGCCTGATCTCCATAGTGAGTTCCAGGACAGCCAGAGTTGATCTTTTGAAAAACCAAAGAGAAAAAAAGAAAAGGAACCTTGAGGAATGCCATCTGAGGTTTTCCTCTTCACTTCTGCACACACTCACGCATGGGCACACACAGGCATGTTAGAAAGAACAGATACAAAGGTAGACCAGATGACTTGTTCAGGGTTCCATCAGTCTGGAAGGAGGATGCTTTATGAGACCCAAAGAGTGTTATCAAGGGCACTTACCAGCCTGGGAGCCAGAAGGCAAGAACCATTTAGCCAGCCAGCCAGCCAGCCAGCCAGCCAACCTCCACTGACAATGGGTATGGTCCCATGGTCACAAGGCCTTGAGCAGGGGTGTCTGGAAGGTAAAGATCACGGTGCATTCCCTTATTTAGTTTTGTCTCTGTTGGGGTGTCCATGCCCACCTTCCCCTTCCCTTACAGCTGACAGGTGGCCTGGGGCTCCCAAGTGATAAGTCAGAGCTCCATACCAGTGTTCCATCTGTTGCTCCTCAAAGTTCAAGGTTGCTTGGATGGCCTACCTTCTCTGTGAACTTGGCTGGGCTATGGTGAACAGTGTTTGGCCAAATACCAGTCTAGATGTTTCTGGGAAGGTATGTTTAAGATGCGATTAACATTTAAATCAGGCTTTGGACAAAGCTGATTAGTCTTCATGCATGGGCTCCATCCAGTTGTTAGACTGCTTTTAGCCAGAGACTGGGCTTTCTACAAGATGAGGTCTTGGACCACAACATCACAACAAAAAAAGCACTTCCTGTTTCCAGTCTACACTGCTCCCAGACTTTAGGCTTATCCCTGTTCATGCCCTACGAACAGATTCTTAAAAACAACAAAAACAAAACAAAAAAATCCTACTTTTTAAAAATTTATATTTATTTCATGTGTACTGGTGTTTTGCCTGTATATATGTCCATGTGAGGATGTCAGAAGCCCTGGAACTGGAATTACAGACAAATATGAGCTGCCAGGTGGGTGTAAGAATTGAACCTGGGTCCTCTGGAAGAACAGCCAATGCTCTAACCACTGAACCATCTCGCCAGCCCCCAGTCTCTTCCCCTTTCCCTCAACAGATTCTTTAAAATCAGCCTCTTGGCTGTGCAAAGGCAGACACTATGTACCATCTCATTTTCTCTGGAAAATCCTGATGATGTGTTTGCTCTCTGTGTTCCTGGGCTTTGTCATCTGGTCATTGGGGTTACAGTGCCCTTCAAGGCCCACCCCAAGCTTCCTGAAAGCCTTAGCAGTCTTCAGGGCCAGCAGACAAGGGGTATGGACTGGTTAGTTAGGGTTCTAGTTAGCGAGAATTACTCCTGGCAAGGCAGGGCTTGTATGGAAATCAAGTGTCCTGTCAGCTTAACTAGGCTACATGAAGACCAAGCTAGAGCCATCCCCAAGGACTGGTGCTGGCCTCAGGTGTCTGTCTTCTTGCTCCCGTCGTAGTTGAGGGTAGGCAGCTTCCAGCTCCCTCTGGGGATGGTGATAGAAGCTGCACCTGCCTGCCAACCCCAGGGTTTGTGTGTAGTTGGCCTCCTCCGCCTTGCCTGCAGAGCCTGTTCATACACGGGTTGGTAGGTGCCTCTCTAGGGCCTCTGGTGGAGCATCTCTGGGTGGGGCCAGATGGTACTTTCTGGGAACCATGCTTGGAGCAGGAAAACCCTGAGCCTAAAGCTATACTCCTTTGAAGGTTGTGCCCACTCAGGTCCTGTGGCTTCCGTGACCCTTGGGGTCTCAGGACCAGCGATGACTGGAGACCTCAAGGACTGTCACCATGTCCCTGTTCTGTTATCAGCTCCCTGGTCCCATCCTCCACCTTTGGCGTAACTGGCGTGGTGCATTGTGTCCACAGCAGAAAAGGGCAACAGAGGCATGTGTCTCGCCAGTTTTAGGCCCTTGTCCCCTTTGTTTGGCCAGAGTCCCCTGTTTTTCAGCTTCTGTCTGCACCCCAGAGATTAATCTTAATCCTCACAAACGACCCAAGTACATACTTTATTGCCTTCTTTTTACAGAGGCCAAAACTGAGAAAGAGAAGTAATATGCCCACTAGGCTTTGTAATACTTTGCTCCTTGTAGTTTGCATTGAAAACACAAGTTTTTCATCTTTCAAATATCAGGCTGGACACCCCGTTGTGTGGGAGTCAGCAGACAACCTCGGGTCTGCGTTCTCGCATCTGCTTTACTGGAGGCGGGGTCTCTCTGTTGTCTGCCATTGTGTATACCAGGCTAGCTGGCCTGTGAGCTTCTGGAGGTGCTCCAGGCTCTGCCCATCATCTCACCACAGAAGCTCTGGGCTTGCGGTCACGTCCTGCCACACTTGACTTTGCTTGGGCTCTGGTGATTCAGACTCAGGTCCTCATGCTTGTGGAGGGAGCCCTTTACCCACTGAACCATCTCCCCAGCCTTGAACATGCTGTTTTGACAGTTCCTGTGCCTCCTACTAAGGGCCTTATTAGCAGTCTCTCAATCCCACCCCCTGCCCCCTTCCCTAGAGTGGCCACAGTTGAGAATCTTGGGGCTGAGCTGCTGTTGTTGGACCTTAGATCTGCTCTCACCTACCCTCACCTTCCACTCTTGTCTCTGCTGGGTCCCCAGGGCCTCCTGCAACCCATCATCTCGTGGGCTTGCTTCACTTGGCATCTCCTGTGGCTACCATCTCAAAGTTGGGGTCCTACCATCTGACCCAGCTCCAGAGTCCCCTCAACTGCATTAAGTTCCTATGCTCAGAGTCAGTGGGTCTTGGTTAAATCTACCCCTTGCTTCTCTTGGGCCTCAGTTTCTTCTCTGTTATATAGGACCCTTGCTTCTCTTTCTGATCTTTCAGAGGGTTATGAGAGTCTAAGGTTGGAGAAGTGGCTTTTGCTCTTGAGTGGTGTAGATGAGCAACCTGCTGCTGGGTTCCTGATTCCTCACGTATTTATTGCACTTGCTAGGTATTCACAACATGCATATCTGCATTCATGCTGGGGGGGGGTGTCAGTGCAGGGGCCTGCCTTGAGAACTCACTTTGGAGCTTGTGGAGGAGCATATGAAATGACAGATCACACTGGCTCAAGCGATTGTGGAAAACCTCTGAGAATGCTGACAACCGGGACCCTTCAAAGCATTTTTGGCAAATGGGACGGCACGGGCAAAGGGCTTGGTGCAGGTGAAAGGTGGGTGGGCGTGTTTGGAATCCAAGGGTGAGCTTGTGAAGTTTGGCGGAGAGCTAGGGAGGATGGCATGAAAAGGATCAGCTCAGCCTGGCTCCCTTTGCCTAGGGTGGTACAGGGGTTTGTGTGATCTAGAAGGGGAAGACATTACAAGACTCGGTGGTAGAACTCGGTGTGTGTGTGTGTGTGTGTGTGTGTGTGTGTGTGTGTGTGTGTGTTTGTGTGTGTGTGTAGTCCCTCTGGCAGGATAGGGAAGGGCTGCATGGGCTAGGCATTTTTGAGCAGCAGGTAGATATTGCAGCTTGCCAGGCCATGCAGGGGAAATGGAGGCAGGAGGCGGATGCTGGCCGCAGGTGGGAAGAGGCTGCCCCATGGGATATGGGAGAGGGAGGGCGTGGAGTCACTGGCCACGAACTACTCTAGTTATATAGCTTAGTTTAAATGTCATCGACATCCATCTTTCTGTCGAGAGGAGGATGCCTGGTTCTGGCTGCCGCGATTCTGTATCATTTTATGTTTTATTCAGGGTCTCGCCGTATAGCCCAGTCTGAATTATGATCTTCTTGCTTCCACTTCTGAATGTTGTGCCACCCCTACCTGCCCTTCAGCCTTGTTACTGCAGCCCTAGGATATACAGGAATGTCTGTTGAATGAATATATGACCAGCGACAGGTCATTTCTAAGTCATTTCTCTTTGCCTCGGTTCATCTTTAAGCGGAACTACTGGTCTTGCGTGCCCAACCGCAAGCTCTTTCCCAGGGGCCTGTGCCCACCTGTGCCAGGAGAGGGGATCAACCTTGGAACAGGCTCTCTTGCCTGCACCCCTTCTTCCAGCCCCAAACCCCAAATTACCTGCAGATGGTGTTGTCCTGGAGCTTTCCCATCTTGCCCAATGAGCACACAGACCCAACCCCCCCTTAATGACACCTTGCTGCCTTCTGCTGAGGGAGGGGAGGGGGCTGGCCCAACCAGCCTGTGGTTTCTTTTTCCATTGCGTCAGGCCTCAGGGTCCGGATCCCTGCCCTGCCGCGGGGCTGGCACCAAGGGCCACTGATCCCTCGCTGACCCAACCTCAGACACCATGTGCTCCCCATTTCGGGGATCCAGGAGCTTCCTGCCTGAGGGTGAGTTGGAGATGGGAACCCTGCCCCTGGTTGGGGAGGAGTCCACTTCCCCGCCCACCATTCATAGAGCTCTGTTTGTCTTCAGCTGAGCTGGAGCTGACCCAGGTGGGGTTGGAATGGGTTTCCCCGAACCAGGCCCTCCTGGCTAAGCTAGTTAGATATGGGATGTCAGTGCAGTAACAAAGGCAAGATTCTGGGTACGTGGACAGGTCTGGGACTACCGTGAAGGTGTCTCCTCAGAGTGGTCATGTGAGCCTAGGCCTTTGTATTTGTCTGAGAGTGTGTCTGTGTGTGTGTGTGTCTGTGTGTGTGTGTGTGTGTGTGTGTGTGTGTGTGTGTGTAGTACGTACATGTGCCTCACCAGAAAGTGTGCCTGACCCCTTCCAGTCCTTCCAGGTAGGAACAAAACTATGGTCTATAGGGGTCCATGCCTAGGATGAAATCCATTGTAGAGGGGCCAGTGTTAGAAATAGGTGAGTAAAACTGACATGTCAATGATGAGGTGGGGGCACACTATGAGGGTGTGGATAGGGTCATGCCAGAGGAGCTGAGGACCTAGGTTCTGAGTTCTCATTAACATAGGGAGTGGGGCTAACCTATGGGCACAGACTTGCTATCCTACCTACTTGGGAGACTGAGGCAGGGTATGATAAGTTCAAGGCCTGCTTGGCTGCAGAGTGAGTTCAAGGCCAGCCTGGGTAATTTAGCCCACTTTCTCAAAATTTGTTTGTTTGATTGGTTGGTTGATTGGGTCTTTTGTTTGTTTGTTTTTCAAGACAAGGTTTCTCGGTACTGTCTTGGAATTCGCTCTATAGACCAGGCTGGCCTTAAACTCAGAGATATATCTGCTTCTGCGTCTTGAGTCTGTCTCAGAATTTAAAAGCTATGTTAAAAGAAAAAGAGGAAAAAATACTGGAGATGTAGTTCAATAAAGCATTTAGCTCGCATGTGGGGAGCCCCATTTCAAACGCCTATCACTACAAAATATATACACACAAACATACATGCATACATACACACATACATACATACATACATAGACATACATACATACACACACATACATACACATACATATATACATACATGCACATACATACATACATGCACATACATACATACATGCATACACACACACACATACATACATAAAACGGGCTTGTCCTTGGCTCTCCTGCTCTGCAGCCCTAGTTATAAGCCTGCCTCTTGGTCCCAGACTCCCTGGTCTCATGAGTTCCCCAGGTGAAAAGGCCCAGCTCTGGCTTGGGCATGGAGAAGCAGGGTCACACAAGAAGCCTCTGCTGCTTCCTGGATGCTGGCCCTGGGCAGTGCCTAATCAGCTTCTACTTCCTGTTCCTCCATTTCCTATCTGTAAAGGGTGATGATCCTGCTTATGCCCACCTCAGGCAGAACAGGGGCCATGCGGACACCTTTGATGCTCAGCGGCCAGCGGAGGCTGCTTTCCATCCCCAGCTGCTTGCACCGTAAACATGGCTCCTCAGCCCTTTCTGCAGAAACTGATTTTTACCAACAAGAATAAATCCTGCTGGCAAATTGCAGAGCTGTCCTGATGCTTTGGGAACTGTGGCTTAATGAGGGTCTAGGGACAGCAGCCTGTAGGAGGGGGAGCTGAGGACTGGTTTCTTCACTCTCCATATCCCCTCCTTGCCAAGAGATCCCTGGACGGGCACTTGGTTCCTCCTGCAGTGTCCGTTAGGAAACTGGCTCTGGGGAGGGTCTGTGGCCTTTCCCGGCCTACGATAGAGCAGCTGCTGCTGCCCCTTACATGACAGCAGACAAAGTGAGCATTTGAGAAGATCAGAACACAAGCCAGTGACAAAGGGGGTCCCACAGCCCCCTCACCTCATGGAGATGATCACTCCACTCCTGCTCATGTCCTCGGAGGAAAACTGA
Organism: Sigmodon hispidus; assembly: GCA_004025045.1. NCBI lineage: Eukaryota > Metazoa > Chordata > Mammalia > Rodentia > Cricetidae > Sigmodon > Sigmodon hispidus. The sequence continues at coordinate 78,995 of PVIH01005212.1, forward strand.
GTCACTGACAGCAGTATGCACAGCCTCAGAGGGGTGCAGTGGGCCTGGGCAGGGATGGAAGAAGTCCAGGATACCTGGGAGTGTCAGTTTTGTATTGAAGATCAGGATCATCTGAGACAGAGTAGGGTGGGAGGGTGTATTTGTTCACTCATTTGGGCACATACCCTTCATACATGCTCTAAAGCCTTTTGTATTCCAGCCATGAACTTGGGCTAGAAATGTAGGAGGAACATAGCAGGCAGTAAACAAGGTCGAGTTTTGAGTAAGTTACCAGAAGGTCACTTCCTAGTGGCCAAAGCAATGAGGAACACCCAAGCCATCATACACTCCACTTACACTCCACTGATGCTAGCCCATGCATTGCTCAGAAGCAGCCCAGTTTTTCTGTGTATACCCGGTTATAAAAGGTCAAGTGCTGAAGTCTCCCTGGGGTGTGGTAGCGAGTGAAGAGTATCTATCTCCTGATGATGCTTATTCTTGTTCTCCAGACTGCCAAGAACTGCTGCTGTTGCCGCCACCAACCCCAATGGCCTACATTCCAGACGGAGGTGCTCCTGCCACAGGGGCCATCCCCCTGGGTTCTCAGTGCTGTGTGTGCAAAGTGGAGCTGTCAGTGAGTGGCCAGAACCTATTGGACCGGGACGTCACCTCCAAGTCTGACCCTTTCTGTGTCCTTTTTACAGAGGACAATGGCAGATGGATGGAGGTGAGGCCAGCCACAGTGTCTGATGGGCCAGGAATGGCTGGGCTGTGGAGGGGCTCCTCCTGGACCCAGGGGATGCTGGGTTCCTGCCCTTGGGATGAAGGCTGGTAGTGGAAGGCCATTTAGAAAATTGTCACTTTCTACAATTAAAGTTCAAGTGTGCTACTTAAAATATTACTTAAGCCAGGTGTGGCGGTACACACCTGTAATTCCAACCTGAGGCAGGAGGATCATGCGTTCCAGGTCAGTCAGGCCATATAATAATTCCAAGTCTCAAAAATCCTAAAATAATGCAGAAATAAATACATACAGAAATAAAACAATTACTTGAAAATATATTTCTGGCTGGGTGTGGTGGTGGGGGCATATGCCTTGAGCACCAATACAAGCAGAGACAGGTGGATCTCTGTGAGTTTCAGCCAAGGGTACATTACAAGACCCTGTCTCAAAAGAACAAAACAAAACCTATAAATACATAGAGAGATTTATAGCCAGACTTTTGTCTAAATTATCACCCACAAATATATAATTCAAAAAAACACCTATAAATATATAGAGATTTATAGCCAGGCTTTTGTCTAAATTATCACCCGCAAATATATAATTATCATATCTATTATATCCTAATAGTTTATATGGCTATAGTTAGGCAAAGCTTCTATAGTTTTGTACAGACTTGCTTCCTGCAAGGAACCTTCCTGATTTGTTTCCAGTAATCTCCCTGTTGGCCAGAAGCAAGGAGAAATAAGTTGCTCAAACTTGAGCCCCAGAGATGGACTTGTGCCCGGCAGTTACTCCCTGCTGTGTGGTCTCAGGTGAACCCCTGTCCCTTTCTGGACCTGTCTCTTTATTGAAATGGGCTTTTATTTTTCCCTCACCTACGGTGACTAACTTAGGGACTTCTTAGCTGGAAGACCCAGGCCTGAGGGTTGGGAAGGGCTGTGGTTTAGGAAAGTTACCAAGAAACTTGAACTGCTCACATTAGCAGGCTTCAAAACTAGCTTTGATTCCTATTACAAAGGAAGCTGTGTTTGTTGTTTATCAAATTCAGATTAACTTGAAGAAGACAAATTTAAAGGATTGTAGACCTGCCTACCAAGGAGATCACTTATCACAGTTCAATGTCTCATCTTCCAGAACATTTTGTGTGCATGTAGTTCCCCAAATATATATTAGCATTTTGTTTTATGCAGTAGTAGATAACTTAGAACTCCTGATTCTTCCTTTTCCTCCTGAGTGTTGGGATGACTGGTATGTGACCACACTGAGTTCCTGTCTAGCCAGGCAGTGGTAGGTGCTCACTGAACGTGCTTCAGCTTACAGTCCTCACAGATGTTGGCTTCTTGTGATGAAAAATATTTCTTTTAAAAGAGCTGGGATTGTTGACCTATTTACAGAGCGGGAAAGTGGGCCTGGAGTATGGAGGGTTTCTATATCATTCAGTGTGTTGATGGTATAGCCAACAGAGGGAAATGTAACATTGGTCAGCCCAGGAGTCTGGAGTCAGTGGGCCCATAGATACTAATCCCCTCTAAGATATCTCCAGAACCCCCCTATCTCCTCAGGGAGTGGTGTCTTTCAAACCCATGACACCCCAAATCTCTGCTACTCCAGATTGTCCACACAGGCTAAAAATAGTTGAGTCAAGGCCTCTTCCGATCCCTGCTGCTTCTGTCTTTGGAAGCCTGGGTGGAAGGAAAAACCAACATAGCCTAAGTCTCAAAATAGACTGTCACTCAGGCTCTGCTGTGTGTATTCTGAGGCCAGGAGGTGATTCCTGCCTAGAGTACAATGTGCCCACAATGCCCAGCCCTGGCCCCACTCAGGCTTTGGTGTCCAGAGCAGGTGGGCATGCTAGACTGCTCAAGTCCAGAATTCTGTCCAAGACACCAGCACCCCCACCACCCAAGCCCTTGACCCCATCCTCCCTGTGACCCACCTCCTCTCTTAACAGCAAGTATAGTGTGACTTTGAAAAAAAGGATTTTTCCCAGGGGCTGGAGAGATGGCTCAGAGGTTAAGAGCACTGATGGTTCTTCCAGAGTTCCTGAGTTCAATTCCCAGCAACCACATATTAGCTCATAACCATCTATGAATGACATTTGGTACCCTCTTCTGTATACTATATACATAATAAATAAATAAATCTTTTTAAAAAAGAAAAAAAGAGTTTTCCCAAAGTAAAACACAGGAGAGCTACCTAGTCAAAGGCCTTTGTTTTACAGAGGTAGAAGCCGGCCCAGATAGGGACAGGGATTTGTCCTCTGTCACTTACCCAGTGTGGGCTGCTCCCTGGGAATGGAGAGGGTTGGTAGAGTTAAGAGTGAAGTTTCTGGACTCAGGACAGGGCTCGAATCTTGCACCGGCCTCCCTTTGATGTAACGTCTCAGAGCTTGCTGTTCTCCTCTGTGAGCTGGGGCTCATGGGCTGTGAGAACTGGTTGGAGGTCCTCAGTAGGAATGTTGCCACCGGATAGCTAAAGAGGGAAGCTGGCCGCCATGGCTTGCCTCTCATCACCATGTCCCTCCGCCAGTATGACAGAACAGAAACAGCCATCAACAACCTCAACCCAGCCTTCTCCAAGAAGTTTGTGCTGGATTACCACTTCGAGGAGGTCCAGAAACTCAAGTTCGCCCTGTTTGATCAGGACAAGTCCAGTGCACAGCTGGATGAGCATGACTTCCTGGGTCAGTTCTCCTGCAGCCTTGGCACGGTGAGCCTGGGGCTCCCAAGTGGAATGGGGTACACAAAAGAGTCAGCTTCTGCTCTTGGAGTCAGCAGCCCTCAGACGGATTTCCCATCCCCTCCTTTCCCTAGCCAGTCCTCCTGGCAGACTCCCCATCTGCATGGGTACCCCAGGAGCCAACAGACTCCATAGGGGTGTGGCTCAGTGAATTTGGGGCCAGCTAGAAAGGAGCAACCAAATCCAGTGCCAGCCAGCTGCTGCCTCAGAGAAGAGGGACAGTGTGATGCATGGTGTTGTCACCACAGTCTGTTGTTGATCTGTCCCCAAGAGCCCCTGTGACCTCCCTGAACTCTCCTCTCTATCTCTCCAACCCCAGATTGTCTCCAGCAAGAAGATCACCCGGCCTCTGCTGCTGATGAATGACAAGCCGGCAGGGAAGGGCTTGATCACGGTACCTGCCCCCTTCCCTGCCCTTCACATCCCTTCTCTGTTCCACCACCCTCCCCCATCAATGGGCTGCTTCTCCAGCAGATAATCACCAGCTTTGTTGGGAGTAAAAAGGCCCAACTTACAACTTAGCAACAGGTCTCTTAGCAACGGGCTTCTGGCTCTACAGATGATGCACTGGGGGCTGCCTGGCTGGGGGACTGACGGAAGGCCCTACAGGATGATGCTGATGATGCTGCTGCGGCTCAGGGCCAAGGGCCTCTTTATCATTGGTAGGAGGGGTATCCAGAGCGCTCACAATATCCCCCACCAATACTAGCCCCTGCAGCTCTCCCCACCCCGACCCTGTGGAGCCTTTAACAAGCTCCTGATGCATATAACACTGTCTCTCAGTGATTCCAACAGCTGCAATGGTTCCCCCTACACCTTGCTGTGATTCTAGCTACATGCAGGTTCTTCTGTGAATGGGCTCCTTGGTCCTCAGTGGCCTAGAAGGCAGGGCAAACCCCATCTCATAGATGATGGAAATGAGACCCAAGGGGGCAAGAGTGTTCCTCTAGCGAGATAGATTCCCCATGCAGCCTGTGCTGAGTAGCTGAAGGCTGCTCATGCTTCTGTGTGTTCTTGGGCTCCTCCCTCCCACCCATGGCTCCCTACTGCCTGTGGAGACTTTTCTTCAGCTCTGAGAATCTTCAATTCCTGCTTTGCTTCCTTGCCTTTGGTTCAGGGCAAGCCAAATCCATAGTATGTCTCAAAACCCCCAAGATGGTGCCAGGGTGTTGGCAGCAGCCTGAAAGGTACCTTCCACCCCTCCCAGAATTCAGTCAGTTCTCAGAACTGCTTCCTTGCACTCAAATGCCAGCAGGGATTTGTCCAGGATGCCTGTGGCTCTGCTCTAGGCTTGGATTCCTTCCTATAGGCACCATCCTGTAGTCTAGGTGGAGAACAGGAGGGAGAGAGGGCCCAAGGCCTTGGTCTGTGGTGCAAGGGGCAGAGGGCCGTCCAGTCTCAAGCCAGACTGTTCTCCTGTACGCCCATCTTAGAGGCTGGGCCATGAGTCCATCTGTGGGAAAGGCCACAGTAGACTTTTGTGCTGAGGTCGGAGGTTGTGGCTATGGTGAAGACATGAATAGATGACTGGTGTGAGGCCTCCACCCTCCCCTGGACCTCAGTTTACTCAGCTGTGCACCGTTGGCTTCTTGGCAGTTAAGAGCTCTCAGGTTGGCGAGAAACTTGAGGCCGATGTTCCCTGGTCCAGAGCCTGCCTCTCCCTTTGGCTCATGACTACCTCCCCTGACTAGTGCCCACATTCTCTGCTCCTTAGGGTCCCACAGCCCTTCTCCTGAGCCAAGGGACTCACTGAGTCTTCACAACCAGTCTCATCATTACCTCATTTTCCAGAAAATGGAAAGTAAGGTATAGAAGTCAAGAGGCTGGTCAGGCTCACCTGGCACTCGCTGTCCCCTAATCCTGGAGAGTTGGGTCCTGGCAGGGTGGGGAAGGACCCACTCTCAGAGCCCTGACCTTTCAGATCGCAGCTCAGGAATTATCAGACAACCGAGTCATCACACTGAGCCTGGCCGGCAGGAAGCTGGACAAGAAGGTAAGCCGGGCAGAGAGAGCAACATCAGCAACAGATCCTTCCCCAGCCCTCTCTGGCTGTACCAATGTCCCTTCCCAAGAGGGACAGCCCAAGTACTGGGCTAGTTTTGTCAGCCCTTCCTCCCTGTGGGAGAGTGCATTGTCCTTTAAAAGGAGGCAAACTGGACCTGGAAACCCTTCTGTTGGGGGCGGGGCTTCCTCATACTTCCACACTCGGCTCTGATCCTCTAAGGTCCGGATTCTTGTCTTCCCCTCACCTCTCTGCCTGGTTAGAGCAGAGTTTTTTAAAGATTTATTTATTTATTATGTATACAGTACACAGAAGAGGGCGCCAGATCTCATAGATGGTTGTGAGCCACCATGTGGTTGCTGGGGATTGAACTCAGGTCCTCTGGAAGAACAGTCAGTGCTCTTAACCTCTGAGCCATCTCTCCAGCCCCTAGACCAGACTCTTTTGTCCTCCTCAGCCTCACTAATTTTCTTGTGCTGAGGATGGGGCCCAGGACCTCACATCTTCAAGGCCAGGGCTCTGCCGTGAGCCACAGCACCCAGGTGCCCAGTTTAAACCAGGCACCCTCCTGTCCCAGGCCCATCGGACCCTCTGCCTGAGACTCTTCTGTGAACAATGTCATGGTGCCCTTCCCACATTCTAGCTCTCTTCCTCTAACCCCCTCCTTGAGTTTCTTGGGGACAGAAGTGACATCGCCTTCCTGTCTCCCTCACACCCTGTTGTCCTGGACATTCTTTCTGGATCCACTCCTTCCTCTTCGATTCTGTGTACCTTCTTTAGAGTGCCATTTTAAAGAACTTACATTAATGAAGTTCTAGATGTCTATTACATTTTGAGGGGTCCACAATGCTATGGACTACACGATCAGCTCTTCTCCTTCTTCCATGTGGGTTGGAGAGGGTGAATTCAGGCCATCAGCTTTGTGGCAAACACCCTTTGCTGGCCTGTGCCACCGGCCTGCATGGTATAGTTTTAGGTTTGTGGTCTCACTAAAGTCCTTAGGCCCGGCCTTATGACAGGCATGGCCCTCTTGGAGCCTTATGCTGCCTCTGTTTCTGTGCCCAAGGCCTGGGTCTCTAGACACAGTAACCTGGCCTCACTGTGAAGCTGTCTCATTTCTCATGTGGTAGCACCAGGCCCCTGGCTGAACCTTGAGGAGGCCGGCAGGAAGAGAAAGGACAGATTGGCTGCCCTGTAGCTCCCGCCAGCCCTGAATCAGGGAGTTGGCTGGGCTATACGCCAGCCCCATTGAACCTGGTAGGACCATGCCCTCTCACACATGTCCTGCCTCCCCCCAGGATCTCTTTGGGAAGTCAGACCCGTTTCTTGAGTTTTACAAGCCAGGAGATGATGGCAAATGGATGCTAGTTCATAGGACCGAGGTAAGGAAAAGGGGCCTGGTGGGGGGTGGGTGTGTCACGACTTTTCAGTTAATCAGGCTGATAGTAGGGAGTGGCCTGTGCTGCCCCAGTCACGTCGATCACACCACAGGGGCCACGGGAACATTGGCTTCCAAAGCTGGAAGCATGACTATGGGTTTACCCATCTCTTTCTACCCATTTCTAACGGGCCTGTGAGCACTCTGCTTCTCCCTGTCTCCCAGGTGATCAAGTACACTCTGGACCCTGTGTGGAAACCATTCACTGTGCCATTGGTGTCCTTGTGTGATGGGGACCTGGAGAAGCCCATCCAGGTTAGTTCCCTGTCCTGCCAGCCCCACCTCCTGCTCTACCCCAACGAGGCTCCTGGTCTACATATTTGAAACTGGGAATAGCCCCTTCTTATGAGAAGGCAGGGCCCTGGGTTCAAGGCCTGGATCTGCATGGCCCTCAGGACTTGGGCAGGATTCTCATCCCTAAGATCCTTGCTATAATACACGTGCAAGAACCACAGAGTTGCTGGATAGGATTGCAAAGGGTCCAGGCCCGACCAGAGGAGGAACAGATGCCTTATGGGTAGAGTACACAGCATACCCTTAGGTAGAGTACACAGCATACCCTTAGGTAGCTCTAATCTGCTTTCCAGCAGTCATGGAAAGCTTCCCGAGGGAAGCAGCTCAGGAGCCCCGAAGGCTAGACAGACCAGATCATGGGAGGGGGTGCTCAGCTGTGAACAGGCTGAGAGCACCTCCTGGGGACAGCTCTAGGGTGACCATGCTGAACCTGTCCCAGGTTATGTGTTATGACTATGACAGTAATGGAGGCCATGACTTCATCGGCGAGTTCCAGACCTCTGTGCTGCAAATGAATGAGGCTCGGGATGGCGTCCCGGTAAGATGGGCATATGTGCTTGGTCCCTCGGTCTCAGCAGTGACTGCAAAGAAATCCAGGACATTTACCAAGAAGAAGGCACCCAACCACACCTTTTCAGCCTACATAACCTTGAGCGAGATGGTCTTTCTGAACCTCAGTTTCTCCCTCTGTCTATGGGGTTCAGGGTGTGGATGAAGTGAGAGCAGCCCCCCAAAGCCTGAGTGCCTGGAGAGTGCACCTAGGGAACCTCTCTGGGAGGGTATCTGCCCCTGAGTCTAGGTTATAGAGGAGATTCTGGGACCCTGGGAGGATGGCGTCTTGAGATACCCCAGCTTCCCTTCCCTTTCTTGCCATGGTGCCAGCTGGAGATGGAGTGCATCAACCCCAAGAAGCAGAGGAAGAAGAAGAGTTACAAGAACTCAGGCATCATTATCCTGAGATCATGCAAGGTGAACTGAAAGTGCACAGAAGCCTTGGTCTCCTTGTCTGTAGAATGGGTATATCACACAGATAGAGTGTGCTATGGCTTAGTCTCCTGTTCCCTTCCTGCACAGAGCCAAGAAGGGTGTGAGCTGATTTCCCTGGTGGTTTTTTCTAGCTGGCAGACTACAGCGAACCACTTCTGCCCATCCTGGAGGTTTACTCTGTATTCTTGGTGCAGAGGCTGTGGGACTAAGCAGCCTAGCTTCTAGCAGCAGTGAGGACCTAGGCTGCTGTGGTTTCTCTGATAGAAATGAGGCCACCAAGGCTCAGAACACTGTGGTCAAGCCATGTTGGCAGACAGGACAGTGAGGCAGGTAGCATGAGTTGACAGGCTCACCTGGCTCAGCCTGAGGTGCAAGAGAGTATGGCATGGCTGCCTCAGCTCCCATCCTACTCTGGAGCCCAGATTGTCACAGGGTCACAGGGGCCCTCAGTGGCATTGCTGCAGACAGTGCTCTGTAAATGTCAAGCATGATCTATTTCTGAAACACCTGCCGCTCAGCCCGATTTTAAGATGGTCTGCCTGTGCAGTCTAGGCTGGCCTTGAACTTGTCACCTTTCGAGGTACAGGCATGACAGGTGGGAGAGGGATGCCCCTTTAAAACTTTGCTTAATTACATTTATTTTGGAGAGATCTCATGCCGCTGACCTGGAAAGGCCAATATACTTTGCTGAGAGAAAGCAGAGGCCTCGACAGTTGACATGGTGTCCCAGCTTTGTTAACCTGCTCAGGAGGCCTTGGGTGGGCATCTGGCTCTTTGTGTATTAGCAAGGGAGGCATCGAGGGCTCAGGGAGGTGGCTGCCCAGCACCCAGTGAGTGGTAAATGGAGATGTTCTCTGTTGGGCAACTAATTGGCAAGCGTGACTGGCTCTGGGAGGCTGTCCCTGCCTAGAGTGGTGCTTGTGCTCTGTGGTCCTCATCCACTCATGGCCTTTGCTGGAGAGCTTTGGACTCTTTTGTGATAAGCTCAGGCCCAGCTGCTGCCTCTGGCCTCCTACTGGAGGCTCCAGGACACAAGCACCTGCCCCTATAGGGACATTCATAGCCAAACAGGACCCACGGACTCACCCCTTCTTCCAGATACACCGGAACTACTCATTCCTGGACTACATCCTGGGAGGCTGCCAGCTCATGTTCACCGTAAGACCCTCCCTATCACCAGCCCATCCATGGTCTTCCCTCGGGGGCTCAGACCTCTGCCACCACAGCAGCAGGACCTTCCTTGGGTCAAGGGATGAAAACAGCCTCAGAGAAAAGGGAATAGGGAGTCTGTCCTGATGGGGTGGGCTGAGTCAGGCTTGGGGGTGGGTGGTGGGTGGGGGGTGGCAGCAGAGCAGAGCTACACAGGCCCCTTCCACCCCCCTCACCAACCCTCTCTACAGAGAAGAAAGGTCAGTTCCTCCCACTGGCCAGGAGGATTCTACTGTCCAGTTGCTTCTGCTTTCTCTTCTATTCACTCCAGCCACGCTTCTCTCTGTTCCTGGCAGTTCTCTGCCCACCCAAGGGCTCTGCACTGTTTCCCCTGCTGCTGAATCAGAGACCTTCCCCTGGTACTTTCTGTCCACGGACACATCTGGCAGTCCTTGTCTTGTCTGAAAGCATCTTAGGAATTTTCCACTCATCCGCATTTGTGCATTTGTCCCTCCCCTAGACTGGAGGGCCTTGAACTTGAACATTATATTTTCTTCCTCCTCCTTCCTCAGCTTCTCACATAGCTCCTGTAACTGGACTGTCACTTTTTTACAAGATGAAAAGCCCCTTTGCCTGTGGCTGTAGTGTGAGTTCCAAATGGCTTCCTCACCCCAGGGGGCTGCGAGCCATGTCTGCCATGGGTGACATTGGAACAGAAGAGTAACACAATCAAACTATTTGAAGGTGCTAGCCGCCGTCATCTTGACTGTCGGCTGGAACATGAGTAGACAGACTTCCCATGTCCACTATCTCTCCTTGTGCTGGGGACCGGGGCTGGTGGCCACACTGCTCCACATTTTTCCTCCTTCTGCAGGTTGGAATAGACTTCACAGCCTCCAATGGGAACCCCCTCGACCCATCTTCTCTGCACTATATCAACCCCATGGGTACCAACGAATACTTGTCAGCCATCTGGGCAGTGGGACAGATCATTCAGGATTATGACAGGTAAACTTGGTCATCTGGTGTCTCTTCAGACTGGGGAGCTCAGCTTGTCAGAACTAGAAGGGACGCAGGGATCTGGAATGGTTAGCAAGTGGTAGACACAGTTATGGTCCCTTCCATTCGTTCCCTGTGGCAGACATCGCCACTCAGTTCCTGTACTCTTAAGAACCTGCCAAGCCGGGTTCAAGCTGGATCTTTCTATACATGATGTACCAATCATCCAGTAAGAAAATGAATTAGGACGGAAGATGAAGCCTTTAGTCCTTGTTTTCATCTGGGGACAGGCCTGGGTGGGACTTAGTAAGTGTCCATCTAGCACTTAGCACTTGGGAGGCAGAAGCAGGCAATTCTGTCTTAGTTCAGGGTTAACCTGGTCTACAGCAAGAGTCTGAGGCCACCACTAGTGAGACCCTAGTTTTTTTGTCTTTTTTTATATATATAAAGAATGTGTCTGAATGTACACTTCCAGTGTAGATCAGGGAGCAGTCACAGCATGGGAATCAGGAAAGGCAAATGTCAATAGCAATGCTTGTTGGCTCTTAGGGTACTTTGCATGTAACTCCACTGGACTGCCAGATTTGTTTCATTTTTACCAAGACTAGTGGGGCCTAGATGGCCCAATTTCAGAGGACCAGGCCTACAGGGTGGCTGTGCTTGAGGCACATTAGATGCACATAACACGCAGAGCAAGGAAGGCTTCCTGGTCAGGCAGAAGACCCTGCTACCCACCAGGTCACCCAAGCCCACCACCGGCACTCAGGCCCAGCAAACCCCACTGAGCTCGGACACCAAGGTGGAGCCTTGCTTCTTGCCTGTCTCTTGCTCTGTCCTGGACTTTGTTCCTGTTCGCCACAGCAGCCAGAGTGTCTTTGATGTAAACACTGAATGAGTTAACAAATTAGACATTGTCCTTGCCTTTGGGAAGCTCTCATTAGAAGAAATCATTGAGATTCGGAGGTGCATGTTTACCTGTGAGGCAGGAGTCACAAGAGCACCAAAGAGAGACATTTTGGGGGGCCTCAGGGACCTCTCAATGGCCCATACACAGAAGTAGCCATTTTGGTTGGGCCTTGGAGGATGAAGGAGTTTGTTAAGGAACCCAGACTTGGGGAGGGCCATTTCAAATGGAACAGCACAGTGGCTGACGCTGAGATAAGGTCTATATGTATTTGAGGAACCGTGAGAGGCCAGGGCTGAGGTGGCTGGCTATCAGGGACAGGAAGAAGGTGAAAGTAGATTCTGGGGCTGATGAGGGCAGGTTATGGTTATTATTTTAGGAGCATTTTCCCCCAACTATTAACAGGAAGCTGGGATCCTGGAACCAGTCCAATAGTTTCCGCTGTGGCCTTGCCTTAATGAGAAGGATCTATAGGGTACTTCCAGGCCCATTGGTCAAAACTAAGCAACAATATCTGCCCTGGGCATAAATGTTTCAAGCCATGTTCAGGTGCCACCCAGAGGTGGGCTTAGGCTTGGCCCCTAAAAGGGGGGAATAACTGTAGAGGAGTGAATTTCTGCTCTCTGTTCCTGGAGGTACACAAGGCTGTGGACCAGGAGAGGAGAGTGTGATGTGAGGGTGTTGGGAGGACTGCCCAGATGTCTCACTTGTTCTCTCTGTCTGGTCAGTGATAAGATGTTTCCTGCTCTGGGGTTTGGGGCCCAGTTACCGCCAGACTGGAAGGTGAGTCACACGGACCCTACCTCCTTTGACTGAGATGGGATTTGGGGCTGGGGCAGAATGGGGGGACTTCAGGGTTCTGTGGGGACTTCGGGGTTCTGTCTGCTGTGTACTCAGCCGAGACTACACTTGTGTCTTAGTCCTGTACCTCTGTGGGTGAGGCCAAGAGGCCAGAAGAAGATGGTGTGGAACTCAGGGCAGAGGGGTAGACACCTGCTACAGGGCCCAGTTCCACTCTGGATGAGATGGAGAGGCAAGGCACGCAGAGCTGACCAGGGATGTAAGACTGAGCTGGGGGGCAGGAGTGTAGGTCAGGGAGCAGTCACAGCATGGGAATCAGGAAAGGCAAATGTCAACAGCAGTGCTTGTTGGCTCTTAGGGTACTTTGCATGTAACTCCACTGGACTCCCAGATTTGTTTCATTTTTACCAAGAGCTGCAGAGGTCAGCTTCGGTCCCTCTTTCACAGTGGAGGAAATTGGCAAATGGGGTTCAGGGAGGCTAGAGTACCTAGGGTCCTGGGTCACAAGGCAAGGAGAAAGGATCCTCAGACTCCCTGACTCCACTGGATAGAAAATGGTGGGAGACATGGCTGGACATGGGGTGGACAATAGAGATGAAGTACTAGGGAGGAAGGGGGGCCAGGACAGGCAGGTCTCAGATGCTGGGAAGAAGACAGAGGAGGAGAAAGAGACCCTAGATGCCCAGGGGTGGAGGGCAGGTAAGGACCTTGGCAGGAGGAAACTCTGAGTGACCCAGCTCTGGAAGTCACTGAGAACACAGGTCACAGAGCTGGAGAGCCTCTGCAGCCATAGCTGTAGAACAGTATCCTATTTTACAGATGGAACAGCCCAGGCTCAGGGCCTTAATGTACCTTGCCTGAGGTTACCTTCACCGCAGGGGCCTGGGATCCAACTGGGCAGATGGACTCTAAGATCATGTCCGGATCTGTTTCTTCCTAGAGGAGGAGCCTGTAGGGAAAGCATGCCCAGCTCAGCCAGTTCCTCCTCTAGTCTGCCCTGCTGTGCTGCACACTTTTAGAGCAAGTATGGCCTCCCATCCCCTCAATTCACCTCAGGGCTCACCTGGAGCATCCAAGTGGCTCTGGGTCTGACACAGGAACAGTGGACATCCTGACCCTGCACAGTGTGAGGCAGGACTCTGTGAGACCCAGGTTGGGCCTCTGGGCAAGCATAGATGCCACAGTGGGGGCAGGGGGAGCCAGTGGCCAGGCCCAGCAAGAGCTTGTTGCTAGGACAACAGCCGGCTTCCAAAGAACTCAGCTGAATGAGATGTTTTCTGAGCAAAAGCTTTGGAAATGTCACAGGATAATGCTGGGGGTGCTGGGGCTTGGCCAGGCTAAGCACTCTGTGATGCTAAAGCAGCACACTGTAAGAGGCCTGGACGCACAGATGTTCTGTTTCTTCTCCTTCTCCAGAGTGTACGGGGCCTGGCTCTCCTGGTCCTTCGTTCTGTCATTTTGCCCTCTTACCCCACCCTATAGCCTGCCTTCCTTTTCCACCTCAGGTCCTTTTCACACACCCTTCACCTTTGACTCCTCCCTTCCTTCTGCCATGTCCCAGCCTGGTGCTCCTGCTCCCCAGGAACCCTGGCCTGTGTTGCCCACACTCACGTGGAGATGGGCTCTCTGCCCTGGTGCGGTCCTCAGAGCACCCAGTGGTTTACTTGTGCCCTCTGTGTGGAGGCACTTAGTTCTCTCCTGCTGTGCTTGTACCTGGCATACAGTTGGTGTGAGCTTCCTGTTTGTGACAGAGTGGATTTGGGACCCAGCCTAGGCTCAGCAGGTGCTGGGGTAAACTTGGCTGTAGGGCTTTGGAAGTTAACTTATTTTTTTTTTTTAAGATATACTTTATTTTTTAATTGTGTGTGTGAGTGTGTGTGTGTGTAGTAGTAGTAGTAGTAGTATGTACATGTGACTGTAGGTGCTGGCAGAGGCCAGAGACATTAGTTCATCTACAATGAAGTTACAGGTGGTTGTTAGCCACCAGATGTTGATGCTGGGAATTGAACTCAGGTCCTCTACAAGAGCAACATGTGCTCTTTACCACTAAGGCCACCCTCCAGCCCCAGACTGGGAGCCAGGACTTGTGACAAGGATGTGGGGACAGGCCTTGGGCTGCTGCACAGCTGATCTACTCAGCCCCATTGCAAGGTCTGATCCCTAGATTAACAATGAGTGGTGCTCCGCTGATCCCAGTGGTGTGAGGTGTGATGTAGACTTCTGTTCAGCATCCCACCTGGTGCTAAGATAGGATGAGCCTTCAAGGCCCAAACAAATGGCTCCCCAAATGGAAAGAGCAAACAGAGGCATTCTGTTCTAGGGTCCCACTGCCCTTGGGGCCATTCTGTCCCATTCAGGAGGTCTCTAGGAAACGGAGGTACCCAACAGCCTGGACATGCCTCAAAGGATACTGAACTGGCCTATAAGGCCTCAGTTTCTCTATTGTGAAGTGAGGGAGGCAGATGTGGGATCAGTCACCTAGATATGGTGGGGTAAGGGAGTAAAGCCTTAAAGAGTGCTGGCCCTGGTGTGAGCAGGATTCTGTCTCTCAGTCTGTCCTCTGCTTTCTAGGTGTCCCATGAGTTTGCCATCAACTTCAACCCCACCAACCCTTTCTGCTCGGGTGAGTGTGAATCCTCCCTGTAGAAGCTGGCAGAGGGTAGGGACAGAATTCCAGTTTCTGTCTGTCCTGTCTCATCCCTGTCATTCTCAGAGGGACGGGTGACAGGAGTGGCATGTGGAGACATACAGTCCTGAGTTCAAGGATAACTGCTTCCTATTCCTGGCTGTGAAGCCTTGGAGCAGTCACAGCATCTCTCTGGGCCATTATCATCTTTCCGGCCCCAGGGAGGGGTGCTACCTGCTTAGCCCATTGCCCGGGGTGAATGGTAATATAGAAGAGGGTTAGGGGACAGGTGGCAGAGCAGCGTATGGTCCAGGAAGGCATCATTACACATCTATCTGCTCCCACCTCTGCCTGCCCCGTCCCTTGATGGAAGAGCCTTGATGGCCAAAGATGGACAGTGGCCTGGCAAGGAGGGGAAGTGCAGATCCACCCCCTTCCCACATGTACCTCATGACAGCTCAGAAACTGAGAGAGAGAGAGGATGCTGGAGGGAAGGAAAAGGTCATCCACTCCCTCTGGGGGATCCTGAGGCTGGAACGGGAAGACTCCACAGTAAGGAAGTCCCTCATGTCACAGGAGGGCTGTAGCTATGATTAGGGAATAGAGGGCATCCCTCGGCCATAAATGAGGTCAGCCGCTCTCTGGACTCTGGTTTAGTAAAGCTCCTCAAAGATATGTCTAAATTTAGAGTGGTCCATGTCAACCCTGGCTAGAGGCCTCCTGTCCATTGTCGAGTGTTGGGTGGTCTTGTTAGCATCTACTTGCAGAGCACCTGGTATGTAGAGCTGTTCAAGCCCCGCCTCCACCAGAGCAGGTGCCAAGAATGTCCAGAACGGACTTCCAGATAGTTCCCCGTGTCACTTACTTGTCAGGCCCCTTTGCCATGTACTCACTGGGAGAAGCCAGAAAGCCTAAACAGCTCACCCCAGGCCTGAACTCCAGCCCATCTGATTGACAGCCAAGCTCTCCACTACTACCTCGGCCCCACCCTTGAGAGCTTTTGTTCAGGGCCACACTGGCAGGGACACTCTGGGGGAACGTGAAGTAGGTGCTTTATCAGCAGCAGGAAAAGGACAGGAGCCCAGAGGCACTGGGCTCATCCAGGTTATCTTCTGCAGGCGTGGATGGCATCGTCCAGGCATACTCAGCCTGCCTCCCCCACATCCGCTTCTATGGTCCCACGAACTTCTCCCCTATTGTCAACCACGTAGCCCGGTTTGCTGCCCAGGCCACACAGCAGCAGACAGCAACGGTAAGTAGGCAGCGAAGGGCATGTGCATGCTGGGATGTGGCTGTCAGAGGCTGGCACTCTGCCCAACAGGAGGGAAATCAGATTGGGATATGTGCTCTTATCATCCTGCCCTTATTGGGCTAGAGAGGAAGATACCCACTGGTTCCCTGTCCAGGTGAGATGCAGGCGCTCTCTAGGCTGCCGTCACCTGGTTCTGAGTCTGAATAAACCCAGTTTGATGAGCCTTGCTTCTTGGAACCCTATGTGAGAACTCAGTTGCCACTGGAGCATTGCAGGAAGTGACTTGTGCCCCCAGAAGTCTTCTAGGGGAAGGATTTGCTACTACTTGATCCCTGTGACTAAGAGGCTAGCCCTTTGGCCCTTTGGCTCAAAGCCATACAGGGAAGCAACAGACTGATAGCCCTGGCCTGCAGCTCAGTAGCGAGATTGCAGTGTGGAGTAGGTGTCTATGTTGTGGCAGGTGACCAGCCTGGGCATCTGTAGCCCTGGTCATCTCATCTTTTCCAGCAAGGCCAGGTGCCAGGGCTTCCCCATGGGCTTTTTCTCACACTGCATGGTGACTCACTGACCCTGCAAAGCCATCCCCTGTGGTCCTACTCTGTCTACACTCTTCTTCCCTCTGCAGCCTCTTGGCCATAAGTTCTGCACCTGTTGGCTCTAGATTCAGCCACAAGAGCCAAGGCTCACTTCACTATAGACTCTAAGCCTGGCTCCTGGTCAGTGAGGCCATGCCACTAGCCTATCCCAAAGGGAGGTCTCTGCACCATGAGTAAGGGACCACTGTGGAACTGCTGGGAGGAAGGAGGCACCTGGTCACCAAGGAAGCAGAGATTAGCTTTCCTGCTGTAGAAGGGGAGAGAAAGGAGGGTACGGAACCGAGAACAGGCCATAGGCTGGCTCTGGGAGGAACCGGATCTGTCCTAACTATCTTGGAGGTGGGTCGAAGGCCTTCCCAGTCTTGTGCTCTGCCCCTCTTTCTGTGCGCCTGGGGCAGAGATCAGTGTCCTCTTTGATCTGAGAAGGGAACCGTTTGATTCCTGTAGTACTCAAGACCTTTAGCCAGTAGAGTGCTAGGAACCATGTCCCAGGGAAGCAGAAACAGTGCCCACAAAGCAGAGGTGGGGACAGCCAGGAGAGGCTAGTGATGTGTGGTGCACAGTAGATGACTTTCTCTGTTTAGCCCCCTAATGGAGGCAGCTCAGAACTCAGGTCCTCGCTTTGCTTTCAACCCATTTCCTCTGAGATGGTGGCAGTGATGTGAGCTGGGGTGACCTGAGTGGACAGTGACTCTGGGAGGCCTGGCAGGGTTATATTTAGTTGTTTTCTTGGTTCCTGGGGGTTCTGGCTCGGGTAGAGCAGAGTAAGGGGCAGCCTTCGGCTTTTTCACCCTTCTTGTGAGGTGCCAAGGTCGGTGCCAATGACACTGTTGCCTACATGAGTCTTACAAGGGTTTGAAAACAGGCCTGCTTTTTCTTCGGGGGCCTGAGCACATTCCAGCAGTGTGCCAGGCCTCTGCCTCCTGATGCACCTACTGCCAGCCAGGAGTCAGCTGGGCAGGAGGTGCGGTTTGGAGAGGAGAGCCTTCATGGCTGAGGTTGGCCAGGGTCTTGTTCACCTCGCCCCCGCCAGTGAGAGCCTCACCTTTGTTTTGACTTGCACTCAGACATCTGCTCTGACCCCTCTGGAATCAGCTCATCTTGGTCTTACTCGCTACCCCAAGCCACCCTTGACTTCCGGGGGGTAAACTGTTACCCCAAGGCTGTGACTTCAGAGGATGCTCAGAGTAGGGCTCAGGAGTCTCTGCTGCTCCGCCCACTCTGAGACCCAGCAGTAGGTACAGACTTTTCCACCACTCGCCTCCACCCTCTCCCCTGAAGGAGGTGAGTAGGGCTGTGTCGTAGCTCAACATCAAGGGGAAAGAACCTAGTTCAAGCCTCATCTTGTCTACTTCCTGGTGCGCTTCTAGGGTTAAGCTCTCTGAACTCTGGTTTTCTCACTCAGCGCTTTCCTTCTGTAAATGCCTTAGGGACTTAAGCAGATGTTCGAGTATGTGCACTGTTCAGCCTAGAGCCTGGCACACACGTGTTGGTCATGGGAACGTCTGAAGGCACTGCTCTGGTTAGCATTTGGTGATGCTGTGCACAGTGAGGCCCACAGCAAATGGAAGTAATTGGTGGATTTGCTGATGCTTCTGTTTAGCTGGGGAATCTGATGTGACTTCTCCCTCCCTCACGTTGTCCCCTCATATTGGCACACCCAGCACACCCACGTGTAGGAAATGGAGGGCAGGTGGTGGTGTCTGCATCGGGCCTCTCTCTTCCGTTCATTTGCTCCACCTGTCTTTTCTGAGCATTTCTGTGCAGCCCAAAGGATACAAGTGGGGTCCAGCTTACTGGCTGGCGGAGTTAGCGGGGAGGTCACAGCAACAGTGCAGTGTGACAAAGCCTGTGAGAGACTCCAGTACAGGACCACACAGGTAGTACCTACCTGACAGCGGACACGAGGAAAGCTGATGCTTAGAAGGGGTGTCCAAGCTTAGACTTGAGAGATTAAGAGTTTGTTTTATAGGAGTATTATGTGCATTCATGCATGCTTGTGTGTGTGTGTGTGTCTGTGTCTGTGTCTGTGTGTGTAATGGCTCAGCAGGGGGAACAGCATGTGCAAAGGCATGGTGTGTGGGTGTAGCAGATATAAGACATGTATAAAGAGACCGTGACAGAGTAGGTAAGGTTGGGAAGGCTGGCCATTTCCCATAGGACCTTGGAGGCCATCAAGCATTCTGTGTGGTTTCCTCCTGAGGGCAGTGGAGGGTAATGAGCAGGTTTGAGTGGCCTGAAAGTGGCCTCTGCTTTTGTCAGTAAGGCCTTGTTTCTTTGTGGCCCATTCCTGGTTGGTGGCCTAAGCATCCAGTGGGATGGAATACAGGCAGTAGCCAGCCCCCTGGGAATGTCTCTGACTCCCGTCCCAGGGCTTGTGGAGCCAGTTTTTCAGAAACTACCAGCATCCCCAGACTTTTGTGGTCAGGTCAGTTTATTATGAATCCAGCCATCAGTGCTTTAGGAGAAGCAGCTATGTACAATCCTGGAACTCTGAGACATGCCTGGAGTCAACAAGAGATGCTCTAGTCTCTGGATGTGCTAGAAGTTGGTTTGGGGACTCTATTTGGTGATGTGGCTGTTTCTGAGGCCTGGATTGGGCTCCAGGGGCTCCAGGTCCCTGACATACAAAGTATGCTGGGTTGTCAGGAGCACTTGGGGTGTAGGGAAGGAGTATGTGGAGGGACCCCCTGTGGTATGATCACTGCCTGTGGAAGCAGAGGGCACATTTGCTTGGTTCAGAGGATTTGATGCTTAGCAGCTTAAGGAGGTGTGTCTAGGAAGAGTATCAGAAGGGACCAGCACCGTAGGGACAGCAGGACTTCAGAGTCCCTTTCCATCTTCCTGCTCCATCCCCCCTCCACAGCCCTTTTGATTTGCCCTGGAGGCCTCTGGAGGTGGTGGTGGATCTTTGAAGCTCCAGTTTATGATGCTCCTGGCTTTGTCTGAGCTGGCTACAGCACCCAGGAGTGAGGGTTTATAGCCAGGGTGCTGGACTCTGCCCTAGGTCACTGTCCCAGTCATTGAAACTCTCCAATCCTAGGTAAATGAGTGACCAGAGAGCTTTTCCCTGGCAGGCTCACAGTGCCCAGCTACCAATACAGTGTGTGGCAGAGGACAGAACAGAAAGAGCCCCAGCTTTGTAGTCAGGCAGATATGAGCATGAACCTAGAACCTGGCAATTTCCTGTTACGGGGCCTTAACAAGCTGTGTGACCCCTCTGAGACTTCTGGTGATCTCTAAGCCAGACTCACGGCTAGGTTGTCTGCTAAAGGTTCTGTAATCTCAAGAAGCTCCTGCTGTACCCACCATCTTGTGTGGACCAGGCCCCGCCCTTCTGCACTCAGATCCTGGGGAAGGAAGACAGCAGAAAAGGAGAGGGCTACGGGGAAGGGGGGACACATGTCTGCGCTGCACGGGGATGGAAGACAAGTTCTACCTTTAACTGAGCATCCAATCTTTCCTCGGTCAGGCCTCTTCATGCCTCCTATTGCCCTGAACTGCCTGGTGGCTGAGGTTAATGTGGATAAGCCAGCTAGGGAAGGGACCCTGGAACAGCAGTTGGGAGTGGCAGGGAAAGGGTCCAGATAGCTTGATGAAACCAGGGCTAGGGGCTGGCAGCAGCTCTCTGCTGCTGGGTTCAGGCTACTATCTCCATGGCAACATCTATCCCCAGCCGGGGGATTGGTCTCTTAAAGGCACAGTGTTGGAGCTGAGGTGAAAAGGATGATGACCCCTGTACACCTACTCCTCCCATCCCAATTCTGACAACACTACAACCTAGACATGTCCCTGATCCACATCCAGAAGTGATGGCCCAAATAACCTGAGCTTAGCCCCTGCAGGTGTCTTCATGAGTACCAAGTATTGTGCTAACAGATTACAAGTATTCCTGCCCACAAAGACAGAGAAGGTAGGCCAGCCCAAGGCTGTAGGTTGGAATGTGTTCCTGTGCAAGCCTGGGCCTGTTAGGCAGCTGACACAACAGCTCTGAGCAATAATTCTCAGCTTAGAGATGATGAAACTGAAGTACAGCAAATTAAGTCTTTGTGACCCAGAGCTGTACTACATAGCAACTGGCAGAGCCAGCCTTGAGTCCAGGACCCAGACCCAGAGCAGTGGGACATTCAGGCCTTGGGGATTCAGAAGGGCGGGGTGTCAGGGCCTCACTCTCACTGGTCACCTGGCTGCCTCTTCCTTACAGCAGTACTTCATCCTCCTCATCATCACTGACGGGGTCATCAGTGACATGGAGGAGACACGGCACGCTGTAGTGCAGGCCTCCAAGCTGCCCATGTCCATTATCATCGTGGGTGTGGGCAATGCTGACTTCGCAGCCATGGAGTTTCTGGATGGGGACAACCGCAGACTGCGCTCACACACAGGCGAGGAGGCAGCCCGAGACATTGTACAGTTTGTGCCCTTCCGAGAGTTCCGAAATGTGAGTGTGGGCCCAGGCTGGGAGGGCAGCTACAGGGTCAGACCGGTATCTGGTCAAGCTCAGATTCTTCCCCGTGTACCCTTGGCTTCTGAGGGCCCACGATGAGGCAGGGACTGTGTTGTTCTTGCCCACAACAAGGCCATTGTGACATTGCGAACACTTATTTCCACAAATCAAAGGAACCCGGGAGTGGGACCTAATGCAGAATATGGCAGTGTTCAGGGTAAGAACTATCCTGATAGGCAAAACACTGAGGTAGACTGGAGGGAGCCAAGGCCCAGAGCTGGGGCTTTCTGTGTTTTCCTCAACCGCCTTGTGTTCTGCAATGGGAAGATGGGAGCTGAGAAGCCCCTCCTTTCTTTCCCCAAATATGGGGGAGGTTTGGTGATGGCAGTGGAAGCCAGCCTCTTCCTGGAAGTGGCTCTGGTCTTATTCAGATGACCTGTGAGGAGGCTGGGGTTAGCAGAAGGGCCTTGAGATGCTGCCTTTTGGATGGATCCACGTCTTTGGATGACATCATTTAAGGGCAGCCTAGGTTCTAATCCTTGTGGATTTACCAGTGTAATTACTCACATGGTCAGGTAAGCCATGACCTTACTGGGTCTCAGTTCTCTTCGCTAAAGCCTGTGGGGATGCCAGGGCTTGAACCAGGCTCAGCAAGTGGTGTCCTAATGGTCATCATTTATCTACCTAGGATGATAATTTTGTGCCTTTCTCCGGCCTCCTAGGACAAATGTGGGGTAGCAGTCATCTGTTGCTATATGAGACAGTGACTTGACACTGCTGTGCCTGGTTGCTCAGTAGTGACCATTGACTGCTGCTTCTCATAGCTGAATTGTTGGTCAGGAAATGCTTCCAGCTGAGTAAACGGCCATTCCTTCCCCCCACATTCATCAAGTTCTTTCTCCAAACACCTCCAGCCTGTGGGGGATTAGGGTTTGGGCTGAGATCAGAACCACTCATTTCAGATGGCCTTGACCCTCAGCCCTAAAGTCCTCCGTGGCCCCTGCTAGCACAGCTCAGGGATAGTGAATCTCATAACTTCTTCCATTAACGCTCTTCTCTTCTTTCGTTTCTCTCCCCACTTGGACCCTACAGGCAGCAAAAGAAACCCTGGCCAAAGCGGTATTGGCGGAGCTGCCTCAGCAAGTAGTGCAGTATTTTAAGCATAAAAACCTACCCCCCACCAACTCAGAGCCTGCCTGAGCCCATGCCCAGGAGCAGCATGCCAGCTGAGCCCCCTGCCCCCCAGGAACATGCACGTTTACCCTGCTTCCTCGTGGGTGGCCTTTTTTACCAGTCCACATTTTTATTTTTTACAACCGGACCTCCACCCCCAGCTTCCCTCAGCCCAGCTGGGCCTTCTTTGTCAGTCAACTGATGATGCTTCCAGGACAAGCGGCTTCCTCCCCCACCCTCCTGCCCGCCACTCTAAGTATTGAATGTACTTTGTATAATTTTAGTGGAATTATTGTTATTAATGAGAATAAAATTTTTACAATCATAACTGGCTTTTCCTAGGTAACTAGCTGCAAGAAACACATCCCGAGTGCATACTCTGTATGGTGGCCTCTGGTTTTCTGCTGTGACTGTGTCCTACTTGTGATACTCAGGGTAATAAAGAAGTATCAGTTGTTGCCCGTCAGCTCTTTCCGTAGCATGGGTAAATCTGGAAAAGGAAACAAATGGACTATTTCCCCACCCTAACTCTTCAAGTCAGTGTGACCACTTCTACTTGGGGACATGTATTCTCTGTCAGCAGTGGTGATTCCTGTGAAACTGGCACAGGACATGGCACCCTGCACCCTGTAGACATAAAGAGACACCTGGGCCCAGCCAGCACTTCCTGCTCCTTCTACCTCTTGGCTCACACTGTCAACGTACTCTTCATTGTGGCTAGACAGCACGTGCTGCCACCCACTTCCTGCTCTGGATGTCCTAGGCAAGGTCTTCAGTCGCTTCAGGACCTTAAACAAGGTTACATTTGCCCCTGCTGCTTCTACAGCATGCCCCTCTTAGCATACACCCCTGTTCTTCCTGAGTCTGGCCCTAGCCCTCTTCCCTGTTCTTTTTAATACCATGTAACGCCTGCCTTCTTTGGAGTTCTAGGCCTTTTGACAGGCTGACATGTGACTCCTAACAGTGGATGTTTCTATTTTGCTAGCTCCCTGTACCAGCACTGTTCATGAACTTTCTACAGCCCGACCATGCCCCTGCAGAAACCTACTGGACAGGCAGAATGTGGGTGGAAATGTGGCTGACCTTGTGCATGTATAGCCTATATATCTAGCATCTCTTAGCTCTGCCAGGGGCTTTTCACTCAAGCTTCTAATGACCTTACAACGCTCCACTGACACAACCTAGGTTTCCCTGCCTTCTCCCCCAGGCTAGTCCTTCCCAGCTGCTGGAACTGGGCAGCACTAAGCAGGTCCATCTTCAGAAACCCTAGTGTGTAGGGTAGGAGTGAGGAGCAGACTTCTGCAGCCACCAGATGCTTGTTTGAGACAGGGTCTCACTATGTATGTAGCTCATGCTGTCTCTGAACTATGTAGACCAGGCTGGCCTTGAACTCACAAAGACCATCCTGCTTCTGTCTCCTGGGAGCTAGGACTAAAGATGTGTGGCACCACACCCAACTACTAACTGCTCATTTTCCCCTGGTTCAGCCAACTAGGAAGTCTAATGGCTATAGCTCCAAGGTAGATGACTGTGGACTGATAGTTAAAGTCTCAAGAAAAACACAGAAAGCCAGCCTTTAGGCATCAACAAAAATTCTGGTTCTGTCACATAGCAGGACAACCCAGGCAAGTCACTGGGCCTCTGGGAGTTTGGGGTTCCTCTACAGAATATATAGAAGGGCTGGCTTTAGAGTGCTTTTTCAGAATGAAAAACAAGTCTAGCAGGCTTCAGTGGTGTCACAGAAACAGAAGACTTGTCTGTCTCTGGCGGGGTGGGGAGTGCTTTCTGTGTTTCCTCTACAGCTGGGGCCAGGGCTGCCTGTTAATGCTGTTCCAACTCCCTCTGGAACCATTCCTCTAGCAGGTAAGGAAACAACACCAGCCCACAACGTCCTTAAGGTGTGACTGTGCAGCCAGTGACTACAAAAGTGTTGACAAGATTCCAGCTGAGCATCAAGCACCAGTAAGTACTTGCATTCCATCCTAGGGTGTCTAGGTAGGCTGGGCATGCTAGGATGCCAGGAAGCCACCCAAGCCTAACCAATTGTCTGTGCACTGCCACTGAGCTCGGCTTGTTTTCCTGAAGGGGCCTAGGATGACAGCTGAGTCACAGCACAGCAAGGACATTGGAGCCAAGGAACCTGGTGTGTCTAAGCAATTAACATTTAGCTAACTGGAGCTAACGCAGAAGCTAGTGGAGCTGGCAACCAGATCTGACCCTCCCAACATGTTATTGCTCTAGCTACAAGTGGGGAATGCCAATGCTGTACAAACCTGTGTGCTGAAATACTTTGGGTACCCTACCCAGGCACGGGAATCCAGTAGGAAGCTGGTGGCCCCCTTTCCTAGGGGATGGGGCAGATGAGGACCGTCTGCCTGTGTGCTGGTCACTATGGCATAGCTAGAGGGTACAAAGACCAAGGTTTTCCCTTTTTCCTCCCTTGAGGTAAGGAGGCCAAAAGGGAAGAATTCAGGAGCAAGAAGAAGAAAAAGTGATAAGGATTAAAGTTATTTAGTATGATAAGATACTTGACTAAGCAGAGGTACTCCGGGGGTGGAGAGTCTTACCTCAGTCTGAGGAAAGAACTTTCTACTGGGTCCTGGACCTCTGGAAGCTGTACAGGCAGGGAGTCAGCCACCTGTCCAGGTCAAGTCTCATCAGCCTGCCTGCTTTTTATAGAGGGAAACCACGTGATTCCATTTCAAGTCCCTTCATCCTCCTCTGAGTGGGCAATAGGAAAAATGACAGAAGTCACAATACTGCTACAAGTCAGCCAGTCCCTTGCTTCCCTGGTAGAGCTGACAGCTGAGCACTGCTGGCTCTCTCCACGCAGTCTAAGGTCTGTAAGAAATCTGCTACCTGAGATAATGTACTAGGCTTAGAGAAACCAACTCCAGTCATTTTTGATACTTTCTTACTAACTGTAAAATCTCAGTTACTCAGGCAGCAGTACGTCTGGTGGGGCTGGTCCCTAGACTCCGCAGAGGTCAATGCCTGACTGTAAAATGGTCTGTTTGCACAGAACCTACTCATGCCTTCCTATATACTTTCAGAGCCATTGCTAGCTTGCTTACTCTATTTACATCAGTTTACGACGCCTACAGCAACGCGATATTCTAGAAGTTGTTACTCTCTTTTTTTAAGGAATAAGATAAGCATGTATATGTTCAGCACAGAGGGAGGGACAGCTGTGTCCTGAAGGTTAAGGTGGGGTTTCTTTCCATTTCTGTCCATTCTATTCTTTTATGGAAGCTGTCCTGGCTGCTTCCTGGTTGGCCTGATTTGCCATAGAACTGGTATTTCAATTATAGGCCTCTACACCTTTAAGTACAACAAACTATGGTCAAAAGGCCAGCAGTGTGACTCAAGCTTTCCTGACACACCAAAAGCAGAGACAAGTCTAAAGTTGGACATAGTGGCACTCACAACCCTAGCACTCTGGAAGCTGAAGCCAGAGTGAGTGTGAAAGCCAGCTTGGGCTACACAGCAGTCTGTCAAAAAAGAAACCTGGGTCTAAAGCTCAGCACAGTCAGCTACAAATGATGGGCGAGCTGGAAGCCTGAGATGTGGTACAGGGCTTGCTCTGACAGGTTTAAAACTGAAGTTAAGGGACAATTTTAAACCTCACAACCCTGTCACCAGTTTTCAACATCAACAGAGAGCACGAGGTATACTAGTGGCCTCTGAAAAATCAAGCTGGATGAAACTGAGGACTTTGATGTCTTGGTCTGCCTCCTGAAATGGTTCAGGGTTGCTTCGGGCACACAAACATGCTGCAGGAATGACAGCAGTCACAGGAACAGTGACACAAAGAGGCAGAAGGTGCTTGCAGTTTTACCTACATGTCTTGTCAGGATGGAGCTGGCGCGCCTGTACTGACAGCCAGGAGACTCTGCAGAGGACGGCAGCGCTCAGCATCCATGACGGGCGAAGGAAAACCACCATCTGCTGGTGGGCACCAGTGTCAATACACTGGAAGGGGAAAGGAAGGGCTGGATGAGATCCAGGCCCCCTCTGCCCACGTGAAAACTGAGGAGCTTCCTCTGCCTGCCAGTATGTCAGTGCCAACACATTCGATGTGTGTCTCACTCGTCTCCCACCCATAGAAAGGAAAAAACAATGGATACTGGAACCAGGGAGTGAGAACTCAGGCTCATTCTGAAGCAAGAGCACACAGACCGTCAGATATATTGCTCTCCCAACCTGAGTCTCGCATACCTGCTGCTCAAGGCCCAGGAGTTGTTGTTTGAGAAGCCTGGGGCCAGTGTGTGTGTGTGTGGGGGGGGAGATACTGAGGCAGCACCTTGGGCTGGAAATGCCTTCCCAGTCAAAAGCTACGACTCTATATGTGCAAACAGCAGTGCCTTGGTGGAGTAGAGCAGAGCGTAACAGGCTTGTCCCACTAGTTTGCAGTCTGAGGATTCCAGAAACTGCTAGGCATTAGTCATCTCTTTAACATAGCTATCAGCAGTTACAGTTTCTGGCTGTGATTCAGTAAGTTTGCTTTTCTAATGTTTAGAATCTTAAACTAAATTTTTTATTTCAAAAACAAAATCAAACAATTTTTCAGGGAGAGAAGGTGGGCAGGAGATGGCCATTTCATCATTACCAGCTCCTTCCTTCCTCCTCAGGCCGGATGAAGAGGGGGAATAACATGAAACAGCATCACCTCCAGAGCTGTGGTTGGCTCATAGCCTTGTGGGTGTGGTTTGCAATCTTGAGTCACACAACATCCAGGAAGGGTTAGTTCTAGGGCAGAGCTTTGTCGACAGCTAATCAGCCCCTTTTTCTGTGCCCACACACATGGTAGAACCAAACAGCCCCTTCACCTATAGCAGAGAACTGAGATCATGTCTGCTCTCACTTCCTGTACTTCCAGGAAAGAAGAAAAACAAGAAAGCAACAAGGTATAGTAAAGCCTTGCAAGCCAGCTGGTGTCTGACCTTGCACCGTCAGTGGCATTTATAAGACTGGCCTGAACCTGAATCCCTCATTATCAGTGGGACAGGTTTGATCATCTGCATTGGAGTATAAAGAGAAATCAGAGTTCGAGCCACAAATGGACTGTGGCATGTTTCTGGGTTAGGTTAAGAAGTCACATGTGCACAGGAAGCAGGTGAAGTTTTTTGAGGGAGGTGATGTTGACGCAGAACAGGCATCTAACTCTCTGGGGAGATGCTCTCAGTGGTAATGTCAGGAGCTAGGGTGCTTCGAGGAAGGTGTTGGTCCTGAAGATGGAGGAGACGATCTTCCCTGTAGCATTGATGGTGCCTTCACTGTCTGAACTGGATTCGGAATCACTGCTCCCAGAGTAGGCACCCAAGCCAGGGAGGATGCCGATGCAGACAGCAGCAGATGGGCAGTGGATGGAGGGTCCGCTCAGGGAAGAGCTTCCAAGAGACATGCAGGGTGGAGCCTCTGCAAACGGGAAGACAGGAAGTCAGTCATCACACTTCCTAATACTGAAAAGTCACCCCCCGATCCTGAACATCAGGTTAGGGCTTTCTACGAAAACAAGCCTAGTATTGAAGAACAACTCTATGCAACCACAAGAGGCTCTGGACATTTCTGTGTTACAGGTGAGGAATCTGACAGAGAAGAGAAAACACAGAACTGGGACTCAGAGTCTGCCCACACTTTCTTACCACCCACCATCAGTTCTGAGGATGGGGAACAAACATCTCAGAGTCACCTATCACAGCTTCACAGATTCTCTGTCTTCACAGGTCATGGTATTACAGCAAGTAATAATCAGAGTCAGGTCTGATGTCTTCCTTAGCTACCTTTGTGGCCCTCACTGGAGGGCCTCACAGAAGCCTAGATTAAGAGACCAACTGTAGTTCTATGATGCCACACTCAGAGACCAGTACACTGCCTAGCAGGGACCATCCATACAGTTATGCTCTTTATGGGTCATTTTCCCAGGATGGGGAGATGGGCACCTCAGGAACTGATTAATCACTTTTGTTTTTTAGTTCTTTTATACTAAGAACCACTGAAGGAAACATTTTTAAACCATGTATCTGAGCTCTTCTTTCCAGGATATGCCCAGTGATTCTGCTACCCAATGACAAAGGCCTCAATCTACAACACACAGAACTTGACAGTTAGGGAAAGTTAGGGGTCTGGGGAGATGGCTGAGATTAAAAGCACATACTGTGCTCTCAAAAAGGGCTCTTATCAGCACTCACATCAACCAGTTCACAACCTGTAATTCCCACTTGGAGGATCCAGAAGCCCTCTGATGGCCTCCATGGTACTGCATTCATGCATACACACCCAGATATGTACATATACACATAATTAAAAACCAAAATCTCTAAAAAAAAATTCAATCAAACCTAAATTGAGAATGACATTCCATTCTTTCTTTCCTCTGAATGTTTCCAGCCTCATTTGGTTACCGTAGTAATAACAATTTATTTGTAGGTGTTCTCCCTGCTTACTGATGAGGGAAATCAAATAAGTTAGTAAGTACACCAGTGAGAATATAAAACACTAAACTAACCCTGCGCTAGATGCTGTACTGAAGTGATGCCAAAGCTCACTGGAGCAGAAGGCTCAGATCCTAAGTCTGTCTAGGACTGACAAGGACTTCCTTTTTAGGGTTTGCCTTCCATAAATCTACATTCACTTGTGCAGATACCTCAAGAGAATGCAAAAGGATATTGACTCCAAGGCTACTGGTAATTGTGCTGGGTAGTTTTACATCAACTTGATACAAGCTAGAGTTATTTGGATGGAGGGAACCTCAATTGAGAAAATGTCATTAGATCTGGATACAGCGCAGTTTCTTACTTGGTGATTAATCAGGGAGGACCTAGCCCATTGTGGGTGGCACCATCCCTGGGCTGGTAACCCTGGATTCTGTAAGAAAGCAGGCCAAGTAAGCCATGAGGTGCAAGCCAATAAGCAGCACCCCTCCATAGCCTCTGCATCAGCTCCTGCCTCCAAGTTCCTGCCCTCACTGCTTTCAATGATAAACTTATACAGAAGTGAAGCCAAATAAAAATAAACTCTTTCCTCCCTAAGTTGCTTTGGTCATGGTGTTTCATCACAGCTGTAGAAACCCTAAGACAGTAATGCATGCCTATAATACCAGTACTTGGGAAACAGAGGCAGGAAGATTAGAAGCTGAAGATTATCCTTGGCTACATAGCGAGTCTGAGGCCAGCTTGGCCTACATGAGACCTTGCCTTAAAAAAAGACACAGATGACACAAGCAGTTCACTGAACAATGAAACATGAGTTCTAAACACAGGGAAAGAAACAATTAGGAAGGAATGTGTGAGCCACAGCTCAAGAAAATTTGGCAATGACCCCCAAACTTAACCAACTATTGTAGAATGTGGTCCTTGGAGCAAAATAACTACTATCTTCATCAGACCAGCTGTGGTTACTTGCAAGAGACCGTCCTAATGAAACCTGCTGTGCACCAGCACTCCCTCAGAGAAGAGGATGGAGAGCGTTATTGGACCTCTCGTTCTGAAGATGAAGGGTCATTTCTAGGCCCTAGGCACAGTGCCAAGGCTACCCCTGAAGAAGCCCAGCACAAGGAAACAACCAAGATAAGCAGAGGAAGATCATCCTTTTATTACAAAAGGAGACTCCAGCCACCCCTCCCAGCCATCTATAATTCTGCCCTAATTCCACCTGGGGTAGCATGTATCTTGAAAGGTGCTAGAGTGCGAAGGCCGGGGAAGGTCAGCTGAAAGGAGCCCCATCATCCATACTGGGTGAAGACTCCCCAGCATGGCTGCTTTGGGTCTCCCATGCTCTGTAAGTAAGCTCAATCACAAACTGATTTTCCAGGGTGCATTCTGATGTACTCTTACTTTGACTGGTTGGTGAGGCCTTATAAAAAAGGGGGCAGATGTTTACATCTCTGTAGGGAAGGACTTCTCACAACAACAGTGAGAACTGTTTACAGCAGCAAAAGGAAAGTGTCTACAGAAGCTGTGCTGGCCAATGTTTGCCAACTTAGGACAAGCTGAATCATCTGAGAGGGAACCTCAAATGAGGAATACTCTCATCAGACTGACCTATGGACATGTCTGTAGGACATTTTCTTCTTGATGATAGATGTAGGAGGGCCAAGTCCACTGCAGGCAGGGCCACCGTGGGCAGGTGGTGTTACGATGTATAAGAAGCAGGCAGAGCAGGCCATGGCCATCAGTAAGCTGCAGGGTTCCTCTATGGCCCCCGCCTCTGCTCCTGCAGAGTTCCTGTGCTGACTTCCCATAGTGATGGACTGTCAACTGAAGTGTACGATAAACCTTTCCTCCCTCAAGCAGTTTTGGTTGGGGGTTTATCACAGCGAAAGAGAAGCAAACTAGGCCAGTAGGTAAGAGACTAATAAAGACTTTTAGCTCAGCATCCTCAGTGTAGTGCTACCCTGTATGCACAGGGTTCTGGGTCCATTAACAGGACTGTGGGAAAAAAAGAGAAAGAAACAAGTCTGTCTTCACTGGAAATGAGCGCTCTCTAAGATGTGCTAAATAAAAAAGGTGAGAAGCAGAAGAATATATGTAATTTGGGGAGAATCAGAAACATGTCCATGCACATATAGGACAAAGCCCCCACCCCTCCAAAAAAAAAAAACCCCACAAAAACATGAAAAACTGGTAGCAGAGAATGGCCTCGGAAAAAAACTGCAGGCTAGTGAGGAGGGGAGACTTACTTTT